>JAVSBT010393625.1:0-10884 GCA_033118115.1 Pharyngocirrus eroticus
AGACTACCAGAAACAGAGTTCAACATTCAAAGTGGATTATTAGTTGTCATAAGTTAACTTAGTTTTTTCTATAATTTACTTGGGATGAACTATTTTGTGTGCTTCTGAGAAGTTATAAAACCTTTATAGTAACTAAGGATTCGACTGAAAAAAGACGTCACTGTAAAACACATTGGCATCAACAATGAAAATAATGTTAGGACTAGGAGATAACCAAAGACATTTCACAGTAAGTTCATAGTTATTCACAATACTAACTTGAAACCGTTTGGCTCCCCATCAATATTTTTTACACATAATGTATAGTATGACAAATGAGAATTATGTCAATTAAGTGAAAAAAAGTTGCAAGGGCATGTTGAGATATTTGTTATTTGTTCATGTTAAGATGCTGAATGGATGTGTTATGATTTGTTAGTTATTCTCTGAAACAAACATGGACTTCTACAGTTCTTATACCTTTCACTCAGTACTGCTGAATCCATATTCATAATCATTTATGCTTAAACCATAATCTGTAGATCTTCTTTTCAATATTAGTCATATTACAGGAGACCCCCTGACCCCATTATAGCATGGCTGCCTGCAAGGAAAAGAGTTGTAGAGTTTTCCATGTGGACTTGAGTGTGTTACTGTACAATTTGGTTTCCATATGGTTGAGGTGTTCATGGTTCTAAGTAAAGAAGACTTAAAACTATTTTCATAACAAAGAAGAATCTTCTTGTGTTTTTACTCTGATGACCTGAAATGTTTGGAAAGTGATTTTTCCGCAGGAATTAGCCTATTGCAAGAGTTACTAAATGCCAGCTACATGTATATGTTTTGGTGGCTATTGCATATTTAAAGTGACCATGGCTATTTAAAAAAAATAACATTGAGTGTCATTGAAGAGTGATATCTTTTTTATAAGGTATACAATATTGCCCTCATTTACAGACCTTCCCAATCCTGTTTCGAATTTTGGCCCCAACCTTCAATCAATGTCGGTATCATGATTTTTTTTAAAGTCTTATTCGCTTTCAAAATGAAATGATTTAAAAATTGTTGTAGAAGCATAACAATCAATCCTTGTTTTGCATTTTCAAATGATTCAGTTGATAATCCAATTGAAATTATAATGTAAAAGGAAGCTGTCTAGATTTATGGTTTGGAAGAAATTGAAATTAATAAGCCTAGACTATGAGAGCTTGAAAAGATTTAATAAATTCTGTCACTCTTATCCAAATTCATCAACCAGTGTCCTTGAACGCGACAGCCTATATAATATAAGTTTATTTGATCCAATCAAATTTGAATTGTCCAACCATAAGCTGTTGTATCATTCCATTTTTTCTAGTAATGAAGGAAATGTAGAAATCAGTTTTGAGTTCTATTTATAGGAACATAATCCAAGTTGTGATTTATCTTATTTTGCTATTTACTCTACTTTCAGTGTATCATTGGTACTTGATATATGCTAGGATCAGGTATCTTGTCACTCTTGTGAAATGATAAAGTTATCTCTTTATCTGTGAATGCGATACCATCAAATATCATTCAAATATGGTGTTTTCTTTATACTTTATGACATATTGTGCTAATGATTCACACCTTCAATTTTTTACTATTCCTAAAAATCAATTGAAAGAATGCCCTTTTCTCCTATGCTGTTTTAAGACTAATTTGATAAAAACATCAAGGTTGGGAACATAGTAAAGAGAGAAGCGCAATGGATCAAAAAATTAAAAGCCTGTTTTTAGTGGTGCAACATAGCATTAACCTCTATGACCTTTGAGATTTTTCTTCTATATTTTATCATTTGTTTACTTGTTCTTCTCTATTGATAGATGAAAGTGTATTTTCAATCAACACAACAAAATTTGATCTGGTGTTGATTGAAAAAGCAGCTTTCTTATGTAGGATCCGAATCATTGTGTATTTCTTTGTAGTAAAAGATACTGATACATACAGCTGATGACCTATATTGGTGTAGGAAATATTGATATTTCAACCTTAATTTGATAACTTTGTGTGACATGGGGGATAATTTTGAAACAAAATTGGAATTCTTTGATCCTACTTAATCCTAGAGGTTAGCATGAAGGACAGAATTTAGCATGAGATCGATACATTGTATTCACTTTAGGGAAGTCTGTGTGAGTGGTGAATGATACTTTAATATTTGGTTGTACTTTTCCAGTGGAAAAATTTATCTCGTTTACTCCTGAAGGTTGTTGAAGAATTGAATGCGATATTTTTATAACATTTCTGTGGAAAAGAACTCACATGTTGTATACCCATTAACATTTTATGGCTTTTTCCATAAATAAGTGTAAAATAGAAGCAGGCAGTTTCTAAAGTTGTTAATGTGTCAATCTTTATACATAAAGTTGTCACACTGATTGGTGATTTAGTGATGGTGAAATATGGAATATGAAATTATAAATTGATTTTATGTGTACAGTTATGGAGGCTTGATTTATGAAGAGGATGCAAACAAATAAGTCTTAGATATTGCAAAGGATGTCACAGTATCTAAAGATGTATATGAAGTTATACTACTCAAAGAATAAGAAATAGATGCTGGAAGGTACAAAAGCTTTTGAAAAATTGGGAAAAAAACTTATGAATTTTTATAGCTCAAGGTGAGATTGGGATATGAAAGGAGAATTAATAGATACATCTTTATAAGAGGATTATTTCTGTCATTCCTTTATCTTCTTTGGTTACCAGTTAGGTGATAGGGTTTGCGGAGTGCTGTCTTTGCCGTAAGGGATTTGGTCTCAAAGTAATATATGAATAGCATGGAACATGCTGTACATGGTATAACTGGCACAGTAACCGTCTGTCAGGGATGTACACTGACAGGTTAAAACCCAAAACAAGGATTTAGAAATCATTTAACATTTGTTGATTTTCTTACCATGCTAGCTCCGTAATTAGCAGGCTTGTTTGCAGATTGGAAAAGTTAAATTGAATACATAAACACCTTATGCTGGGATTTGACTATCAAGATGGTCAATCTGCCAAATGCTTTTCCTCACAGAAAACTCTGAAAGAATCGTTGAATGCAAAGCAGCAAACAGCCATCTAGAAGAGGTACCAACTGGAGGCAATGATAAAATCAGTGGTGATAGTAAATGCTTCACATTTTATCTTTTGAGAATTGGATATAAGAAGTATAATTATTTTCAGATGTGTGTAATAATTTTCAGATGGTTACAGTAACTTACAAGTACTTTGAACTGGTTGTGAGGATGCACTAACTGTTGATGTAAGCAGACCAAGTGCTTTTTGACTTAATTGACACCTGGTGTCAAAGAGAGGAAAGGGAGGATTGCTGTAATTTTTTCAAGGGATAGATGAATGAAGCAATAGTTCTGTGATAGTAAAAGGAGAATATTGAAACAAATATAGATGCAAGTGCATTTGACATCGATGTTTTTTTTCTTGTATAGAAGATAGTTGAAGAAAATGGAATAGCATTGAAAACAACGAACAGGGAGAATTATTTATTTTGGGATTAGTTTGGATGTATAAGTTCCTTGAAGAGAAAAAGAAAATCACAAGTTATCTCATAGACCTTTGGAAATAAATCCGTTTTGACATTACTCATTTCCGCAATGTGATAGGAAGACGGTTTGGTTAAAAAGCTCTTGTCAGCAGATCAGTGTACATAGTACTACATACATGTTATAACATTGCTTCTGCCCCTGTGTGTGCATTAGCTAACAGAGATCTAGGATACTCATGTACTTTGTAGTTACAGGAATTCCCAAAGCTAAGCCAGTAAGTACGGATTCTATTTTTCCAGGAAGTATTTATTCCTTTTTTTTTCATTTACTGATCTTATAATCCTCACTGTGATCAGATCTGCCAAGGGTTTAGGGGATACTTATGACATATTTCTACAAACATATTTCTCCCTCTTACACACAATTGATGACTATACAAAAACAAAAGTTGCATGTTTTTATAGGTATAGTCTATGGAAGAGTTTATCCAAAGTGTATGTTTGTTTATCAAATATGGACAAATTACAAATCCATAATTATGGAAGATAAAGTTTACGATTTATAGCAGCTAGTATGTTATAGATATAAAGAGTTTTGTGATGAGGTTTTGGAATAATTTTCTTGCTGGCATTTTTTGAAACATGATTGTTTGATTTAGATAATTTTTCTCTATTTGAGGCGTACATCACTGATTTCTCCAATAGTAGTTGTTGGATACAAACTCAGTTGTCTTTCAACATAGAACAGACATTTTCTAATGTTTTATAGATTTATGAAGCTAAAACTGGTCAGTTTCTTGATCTTTTGATCCTTAGCTTGTGTGTGAAAAATGTGAGCCAACGCTATGGAGGTGAAAATATTTTTTCTCACATCTGAATCAGTACTCAATCTGTATTTGTCCAATAGAGGGCAGTGTTTTCACAATGCTTTACCTCCAAGACTTTTCAGTCTGTAAATGTTTATTGTTTATATCATTATATTTATACTGTGTTACTGTCAAGATTTCCAAATTCTCATGTCAAATAGATTTCTCAGCAATGGTCAAGTCATAAACTATTATCAGATTTAAGTTTATTTAATTATGTTTATTGTTAATTTACAAAATGATATAACTTTCACTTAAACAAATGTAACGTTTGATTTACAATGTAAATATCATCACCATTTCAAAATATTTAAACTTTTGCATAAGGGGGATATACAAAGTGAAATATTTGGCAAGATTTAACTTCTTTTGCAATGTGCATTCAACTCTCTGTCTGTGACAGCTCTATACACAGGGCTTTGATATATACTCTACCATTTTTTGGTAATATATTTCATTCTTATTCTATTCAGAAGTGAGAGTACATTCATATAGATTTCCACTATGAGATTGAAAATAATGCAGATTTCTGTGCGAAGGATTGTTAACTATTGTGATTGTGAGAAGATTTATAAGGAGTAAAGTCCTGACAATAATTATCAACCAAACATTTACTGATCAACCAATGAGTGGCAATTGTTCTACACCAAGATATGAATTACAAAAATATTGTTAGAAATATGTTAATCAATGAGGACACATTTGTTACGTTAGAAAGAGTTTTCATGCTTGAGGATCAAATGTTAGAATATCTGATTTAATTAGGAAAATGAATTGGATTCTTCATTGTATAGATGTATGAAAACAAAGTCAGGATTGAAATCGCTCATTAGTGCTTGTGTTCCAACTGTCATTCTGGCAATTATGGGTGTAATTGATGATATTGGAGAATCAACTTTTCCATGAACAAGGAAAGTATGGCTAGAGGTGTAGGTGGTGCTATATTGGATAATTGGCTTGTAGGATAGAATGTTTTCACTGGCGATGAATTGTCACTTGAAGAAAATATTTGTTACACAGAGTGAATAACATTTAGTACAACATAAAGAATTGGAAATCTGTCAAAAAAAACACCCTGAAAAATGAAATATAAATATCATGTAGGTTACAACATACAAACATGGAGTTGAATTCGAGGATGTCTTAATTTGTGTTTGTTACTTCCAGCAGGGAACATGTTGAGGCCATTTCACCCTGTAAGTAGAATGATTTCCTCAAAATGTCATCAATTCTATGTTAACTTTGGCCTACTTTCTACAGAACGACCATATTAGGCAAACACTATGTAGACTCATTCTGATGTATGTATAGTTGATTGGAGTGCTGATGACATGTAGTATTTAGTGCTTTTAGTTTTCTCACACTATTCAACTCACAACTAGGCATTTGTGATATGTTGGTATTGTTCACTTAGAATAAAAAAACGTGTGACATAATGTAAGAGCTCTATTGCTCTGTTTGTTTGTAATGAGTGCAAACTTTTTAACATAATAGAAATATGTGATTTAAGTATATGTGGATCATGTAGTATCAGAATTCTTCTTGTAGGCACTGTGTCTTCTCTTCTGTTCTAAGTTGCTTTTGTATTGTTCTGTTGAAAACACTAGGCTGTCACAGAGGATGGCATTGGTCCAGACATCTTTTTTTTTATGTCCAGATTTTTACAAAAATTACAATTGAAAAGGAAACTTTGGATCATGTGCTATAACACAGCTATGTAGACATAAAAAACCAGGCTGTAATCTCACTTTGTTTGTGCTTGTTGATCTTGGTTTGGATATATTGAATTTTGATTCTGAGAAGGTTTTTTTGTTGGAAGCCTTCCCAATTTACTTGCAGACCTCCTAATCTAATATTTGTATTTTTTTTTCTTGTTTTCAGATCATAATTAAAGTGTACCTAGACAATACACAACAGAGAGTAGTTGACGTTCCCATCACTCCAGCCACTAGGTGTCTGGATGTCATTGACTGTTGTAAAGAACCAGGAGAAGAAACGTGTCACTTAGCAGAACTCTGGCGTGATTGTGGTAAATATGACAACATTTGAAATAGACGGGAGAACCATTTAGAGTTACAGAAATGCTTTTACCTTAGTGATTTGAACAAATAAATGTCTGATTGATAATTATTCTCTGAGTCTATATTACAAAGCATAAATATAATAATATATTTGAAAGCAAAACTTTCCTTATACACAGTATGTATATAAAATAATGAAAAAGTCCAACAGAATAAGATATGCGGTTTGAATCCTTTACACAGCATATATTTAGAATTAGAGAAACATTGACATAATTTTTTTTTTTGTGTTTTCACAGAAAGACCCATTCCCGACGAGGAGAAACCATATGAAATTTTACAGCAATGGGGAATGCATAGAGATGAAGTGAGATTTTTCCTCCGACACGGTCCAGCAATGCCTGCAGAGTATCAAGATGGTGGGTTTGTTTCTGATATTTATGGTATTTTTCACAAATTGAAAATATGTATTTGTTTTTATCTATGAATCACAAATTTTTCTAACAGGGTAATTTTCTAGTACATCATACACTCCTGGTTACTTAAAAATTAAATTATGATGATAATTTTTTATCAGTGAAATTTTGTTTTGAGTTGAATTCTGCTATCAACATATTTTCATTTGAGATCGCTTTTGCCACCAGATGGGAGTACTGACATGTAGTAAATCTTCAAACTTTGTTTTGTGGATTTATTAGGTGTAAATATTCAAAATAGTTTACTTCCATGAATTAAAGAGTTCGATTGACGTTTGTATCTGATGGATATTGATGGCAAGGAATTTTGAATGATGTTGGCAGCATATCCCACTAATTTTGATAAGAAATTGGCATTGTGTATTGTGTTACTGTGGCATAGGAATTCTATGCCATTCCATGCCTCAGATCCTAATGGAATGTAAACAGACCCTATACACAGTTAGCGGTTTGTTGAAAGTTCTCTATATATTGAATTGTGTATGATTTATTGGTCTTATTAATGTACATTCATTCTGTTGAATTAAATGGACAAATTATATTGAATGAATGTTATGGAAATAACCTGAACAGAAGACTTAGAAACATGTGAGCTTATTTTTCACAGTATAGTAGAGGTATAGGGGACTGATCATGTACTTAGTGTTGGAACAGTCATATTTTTGGTGTTTTTTCATGAAAATGTCTCTCCCTGTCATTGAAAAGCCAAATAGGCAAATACCCTGAAAAATGAAACAAATGACTGACGATCAGGCCAATAATTGTTCATTTGATTTTCTAGAAGAAGGAAAGGCTTTTTCAGTAGAAATTATACTGCAACCAAATTCAAATTAATATTACTTCACTTTCAAGCATACAGTTTTGAAGTCAGTCTATCAGGACAATTACTTAAACATTAGAGGAAAGATTCTGTCAGCCTTCCCTGAAATTATTTTTATAGGCATGTAGACCTCATCATGTTCTGCCCCTCTAAACTTCAAATTCTGTTTAAGTATCAGTTTGCCATTATTGTATTCCTTCTAGTAATGTTACTCACAGTCCAGTAGACTTAATTCCACTCATGAATACAACATTGTAAATTCCTACAATAAACTCTGAGGTCCATGGAATCAATTTGCTTTGTATTCTAGTAGTACACAACTACAGAGCTGAAATCCAGAGCTTGGGATTAGTGAATGAACACATTTGATGATTATTAAAAAACATGAGACGTACCTATAGGAATACAAATTGTGTTTTATTATGGAATTAGAACTCAATTTGGAATATAAAACATTTGATTTAGACATTTTGACACAAGCTACAAGATTGTGGCTGAAGGATGTATTTATTTCAAGAAAAATCAGGAAACGAAAAGGTAAATACAATGCTATATCTGTTTGGTTTTGTCTTCAGTTTACTTTGACTCATGCCTGGAGTTTTGGTCTTTTTTTTGGTGAAATTGAAAATAAAGATTTGAACTGTCCTTTTTTTAATACTTCATACTTTACATGACTGTGTAGGATTTTTATATTCCTGATACCTGTAACATCTCAAACAGGTAAAAAGAAGAAGATTCTGACAAATGTTATTAGATTTGATTCGATAATTAAATGTTTTTGAATGATCTTGATTATAGAGCCGTAGTTAAAGTAGGTTTTTAAATGCTGGATGTTAACGAATGATAAAAGTATTGTCATTTTACACCTGTAGATCTGTGGATCTCAATCAAGTGACTTTAAACGTCTATTTTTAAATGTAGTTCTAACTAATCAAGGAGGCATGCTTCAACAAGTTAATGATAGCAACCAAAGTTATATCAAGAAGACCTTACCTCTAACACACTGTGTGGGATCTGCAATGGTCACAAGTAAAACACCTGTTGTATTGGCTTCAAAGTCTGACCCACCAGTAAAGGATCAATCATAGGGGGTGGGGGTTGGGGTGGGGGGTCATCAACTGGCATAAAGATATTATTGTTTTCTGTTGTAGGTTCAACTTTTTGGGTAATGGCATACTGCAGTGTACTATAGCTTATTTAGAATGGTTTGAATTACACATGCGAGTAATAAGAATAGGAATGAAATAGGATTTTTGAGTAGGAGTATCCTTAGAAATGCTTGTTATCCTCACTAATATGGACATGTCTATAAGTGAGTACTAGTAGTTGGTGGTCTGTATATATTTCCTGTAAAATTTTGATGAGACAATTTCCAAATGTCTTAGATTTACTGTCAAATTGAAATACTACTTGTAGCAACCTGCTTCTGCTTGGTAAATAAGTCACATTCTTGAAAAAATTCACATTTACATAGAAATAATTTGGTAGTTTAGTAACATAACACAAAGAATTGTCACAACTCTAATCCATCCAACAAACATAATTATAAACCTGTGCATTATAATTGCAGTCTGCCGTAATGATTGATTCCAGAGTTAGTAACAAGTCAAAATAAAACTTGACTAAACATATCCTTATTTCAGTTGGTATGCATTGTTGTTTTATTGTGATTCAGTAACAAAGGTTTTCATTGAGATTTTGTAAATAGTTGTCAAGTAGAGAATGGAATACCTTCTGTTATTGTACTTTTATGGGGCTCAAATTAGGACCATTTTACGAGTACACCTGCTGTTGAATTCTTTCCAATTTTGGGTAAAAGTTAATTTGAACTATTCAAATACATGATGTAAAGGGAATGTGGAAAACTCCTCCTCACTGTACATCTTAAAGTCTGGTTGGCTTTTCTGTTGCTGAATGATGTGACTTTTTTATGACTTGATCTCAATTTGTTTACAATCTAATCAGTTACACTATAGAATTCATTTTAGTTAATGTCCCTACAGTACTGTATGAATAAGTCCTGAATTGTAGAATTTCAAATAAATTATTTATTTATCGGCAGGTATCAAACATATACTGCAATAAATGGCAGAATTTTACCAGTTTTGTAGCACTACAGGGATCCAATTGAAAAAAATACTAAGCAGGTTTCCTTTATATTTATACATATATATGGTTGTTCTTTTTGGTACCTTGTGAGGTTTGGATCCAGCTTTTTTTAAAGTTAAAAACACCATGAAACTACTGTTTAGGAAATTTTCTGACAAATTTGGAAATTCAAAATCTTTGATGTTTAAAAAAAGGAACAGTGCCTGAACCATCAAGAAACTGAAATGATCATGATGTATTTTAAACAATTCTTTTGGAACCCCGCAACTCCATTGGACAATCTAACCAACTCAACTCAACCATCTCGAGGCACGCGACAGGTGAACATGTTGAAAGGGAACCACTCAACCTAAGAGATGTGAAGAAAATAAACATAAGCAATAGCATTGTAGATTTTTAAAAATGTGAACTTTTGTCTACTTTTTATGTAAGATTTAGGGAGCCTTTATAAAGCTTTTGATATACGTTAAATGATAATATTAATTTATGCTGACAACAGGCTAAATACAAGAAACCGCTGGAATAACAATTTTGATTTGAATTTCAAATTTTCAAAAACAAATTAGGAACATTGTATAGGAAAGGAAATCTTGAATGAAGCTGAAAAATCTGAAACTATGGCATGAAACAAACTCTTCAGAAACTCTTTCTCATACTTACCGAAAATTTGTTTTCAAATCAAATATTCTTAGACTTTTCAAATGGTTTTTGAATTTGATGTGGTTCGGAATAATGATTCAAGAGGAAAAATGAGATAGCTAAACAAACACATACAATGTAGTTCCTATAGATTTGAATTTTCAATAAAATCTGTTGAAGGAATTGTGAGACCTTGTATTTTGTAATAAATTAGATGTTACTTTTAAAGTAGAGGGTTTTTACTTTTACCCCTAAATCCATGGGATGAAAGATGATGTCATCGGTTGATTCTAAATCATACTACTGAGGATTTTTCAGGTAGTTCTTAGTAATTTTCATTTTAGACATGTAATGTCTGATAATTATTTCAGAAGCAGACCATTTTCTCGTTGTTGGTTGATACATTTGTTGTTTGAATGTTAAAAGTAGCAGGATATTATTACTTGAGGGTGCTAATGAA
>JAVSBT010393958.1:0-10881 GCA_033118115.1 Pharyngocirrus eroticus
AATTAGGGAATTAAAGGTTTTTAATGCAGATTTATACCTTTAATTCCCTAATTTGCAATTTCTATATCCCTTTTAGCACAAAAGCATCAACTATTATGTTAGCCGCACACCTAGAGTAAAGTAAACTGTTACAAAGCAACAAAGTTTATTCCTAACATGTTACCAGGGAACACTGTCAAAAACACGATTTTTACTTGGCTATATAGATAGAGACATATGGGAACAGCTTTGTTACTTTGGAACAATTACTTTGGAACAAAAGCATTCGTACTAAAATAGACAATTTTTTAATCCTTTTGTTACTTTGTAACAGATACTAAATAACAAGTTTGCACTGGACATTAGAGGAGATGATAAGATGATGCTTTTTGTTTTTCCATATTTCAAAAACAGTAGGAGTTGATTTGAAGTGTTTGGGGAAAAACACTGTATTTTTAGTGCTCACTCTTTTTGCATATTTTTACATTTAGAATGGTGTTCAGTGAGGTTTTTGAAAGTGATATCAAATTGTTGCTTTGAAGCTTAAGAATTGTAATAAAATGAAAGAAGTAGAAGAGTGAAAATGAAAGTAATGATAATGATAAATAGAATCTCATAAAAACCCATGCCCCATCCTTTAGACAGTGATATCAATTCTACTCCTATGTCAAGTTAAAGAAAACAAGTGGCAAAGGACTGATCATTTTGAAACTGGATAACATTTCCGAAAATATAATTTATTTTGTTTTGTTTCTCTGCAATATTCACAAAAATGGTTAGACAATTTTTTCGGTGACAAGAAAATGAATAGAGTCTAACTGTATCAGTTAGGATCCCCTTGGTCAACAGTAAAGGCCAAAGTTATCAATATCAATCTCTATATTTATCAAATATGGAAAAATGTCTCTCGTACTGAATGACTGGGTAAATATCCACTCAATTTATCCGTCTGCTTCACTGCAAGACAGATAAATTCAAATGCAATAGATATTTCTAGAAGCTGAGGTAAACCATGAATAAGTTATGAGAGTATTTTTTTTCCTGGAATGTACTGAGCCATCATATTACAATGTAATATCTGGAATTCTTGTGACGCACACATCCCTATTGTGGATGTTCCAGGACTGCCTGCTTGTTAATGTTGCCATACCCTGATAGGAGAAGCAGAAAATTGATGTCATGATTGCTTTATTTAGTGATCATGAGTTTTTTCACGTTGTCATGAAATAAAGTGAAGAAAAAAAAATACAACCAAACAGGGGAATTAAGATAGATTCATAGCATTTTCTTGAAGAAGCCATTGAATTACATTGCAAGAAATGCACTACCTCTTCCTATCAATTGGTTTATGAGTATTTTAGAATTTTCAGACCATTCTGTCCTTTAAAAGGGAAAATAAAAACAAGAAATAAAGCCTGATTTGTCCACAACCATTCACAAGAAATGGTGACAGTTTGACATTTTCATTTCTGGGTATTACTTTGGGTGTATAAACTTCTCAAAAAATGGTTGCTGTTTTTAAAGGATATCAAGTTGTCAACACCCACCTCACTGTCTGTAACTTGTCTGCCAGTGAATTCTTTAATGTTCAAAATGTGCCTTTTTTCTGTTTTGTACTTCATGATGAATAATCAATCTTATAATTGATGATTTTTTTATCAATTGAATATTTCCATAATTATATACATTTACTTATACAAATATCTATGTAATATCTCTACATTTCAAAGAAATGCCATAGAATGAATAAACCAAATGTTCTTATATCTTGTTGAATAAAAAGTGGAGAAACTGTGAATACAGTCTATTTTCCCCCCTCTGGGGCATCCTGTCATGGCACCCATTTATGTAAATCAAACTTAAAACAAATATTAGTCATTAATTCTTGAAAGAAAACTGTTTATAGGTATAGTGTAGATACATTTACAAATGTAGAAGGATAATTTTTATTCAAAGCAGCTGTTATAAGTTGCTTTATTCACCTCTTCCGTAGGGAATTAAAAATATGAGTGAAAGTTTCATTTTCTTTATATCCTTGCTGCACATTGAAAAAAATCCTAAAAAATCAATCAGTATGAAAGTAAGTGTCAGTTACAGATTTAGTGCAGATATGGGTACAACAGAAATAAAAATGAAAAAGAATGAGTACATATCAAAGGAAACAAGCAAAAAAGGATAGATAAGTAGAGTGTATCTTATCAGTGTCCGTTATAATACAAAAGAAAGTATATAGTGCTTGAAATGTAGATACATGTACAGATAAATAAATTGTTTGTGATAAACTTGCTAAATAATTCTATAAAACACTTTAATCTGATGAATTTTGTTTTCATAAGAGCCCAATCTATCATAGACTATCTAAATAGCAGTGTTTTCTAACTTAACATGCCATCCAAACATACATCAAAAACCCTGAAAATATAGCCTTGAAATGGTTTCAGAGAAACAAAATAACATAGCAATACACTGGATTTGACTTGTTATATCAAAATGGGGTTCTCCTTTGTGTTGTGACCCTCTTTTATGTCTGTAATATCTTTATTATCAACATTTTACAGTTGGGTAATTTTATTGTAATCAATATAATGTGTCTTTGTCTGAGGTCAATTGAAAAAAGGAAGAAAAAAAGTGGAAACTCGCTGACCTATCGATCAACAAGCTGTTGAATGCCACCAGAATCAATTGATGAATTCTCACTTATTGATTGTTTTAGCCACGATTTATTGATCAGTAGCAACAAGTTTATGTAGAAGTTTTGATTCAAATCACAATCTGAACCAATCTAAATCAGCTGGGTAAATGTAAAAGAATACGTGTGCATGTATAGCGGAACTTTTTTTTCTAGGATTAAATGTGCTTTGAAGTGCTTTGACAAAAAACTGGTCCATGATTTTTATGTCTTTCTGTGTATATTGTCAAAACAAGTTGATTTATGTGGGCGGTATTGATTTGACATTTAAGGCTAATCCATAAATAAGTCTTTGACTTTGAATATTCATGACTTCCTTTTTGTATTGCAGCATGTACTGCCAGGGATGATGAATTGGAGCCACGGAAGCTCTCTTGTATTTGAGCCCATGTGGGATCATCATCTTATTTACTTCAGAAATCTGAATCAAAAGAATTAACTCTACTACTCAAGTAGAGCTCCCACAAATAATTTTTGTAGCAATGTCTGGCTCGAGCCAAGGGACCGATAGTTATGTAATATGACCTTGAGAAAATGCTTGAATCTGGTGGCAAACAAAGCAATACACCTTTTCACAAAGTAATGCTTGGAAAAGGGTAGTGCTAATTTGCTTTTTTATCACATACAAAAAATAAAGCCACATTGTAAAATTTTATGCTTTAATGAAAAGGATTATACTAATCCTTTGTATGTCACCAGAATATTACATAACTATCACAGCCTATTGGCTTATCCTTGGTTTCTGTAGCACAAGTGACTTGGAGTTTTTTAACTCCCCTGGACAGGATACTAGTCCATTGCATGCAGGTTACTTTCCCTGCTATCTGTGGTACCCATTTAATGTTTCCTGGGTGAAGAATGGAAATCCGGACTAAGTATCTTTCCCAAGGACACAAACATGGGACAAGGTGGGAATGGAAACCTTAACATTCCAATCTATAGACAAGTGCTTTGTCATGGAGCCACAATGCTCTGATTTTTTTGTACTTACCCTTTTAGATCAAATCCTGTTCAAACCAAAGGAAAATAAAAGTATTGCTTGTTCATTTGTTATCATTCATTCATTTGCAGAAATAATGAAACATATAACGAATTTTTAGATAAAGAAATTAGATAGGTCAGTATTTTTTCCCATGTTTTGGTGAAGTTCATAGAGAGGATAATTAACCTTTGTCAAATTAATTTCCTTTTTGGGCTTTGGGTATAATTATATACTATAGGCAGCAGCATCTTACCAAAACCATCTGGATTTTCTCCCTGAGGCCTGCCATGTATGATTTGAACCTCCAAGGAAACATGATCCTAATTATTGGCACAGTGACTTTCTGGCACATTTTTCAGTCCAATCAATGAATATTCAAGAAAATAATTATTAACCAAGGATAGCACTCAAAAGTCTTAATATTGTTGGTTGATTAGAGCAATTGACTTGTTGTTGACATTTGAAACAAATGATGCTGACGCTGATAACATGACCTCCTATCTAATCCCCAAGACATGCCCCTAGAAAACCTTTCTAGAAGCTGTTTACTTGTCCATAATGTCTTTTATAATTGCAGAAAATGCTAAAAATGTTGTTCAGGTATGATAATCCTGTAATTTTTTGCTATGCGAATAACCATAAGTTATAGCTATTTTTAAAAACATAAATATGTATTTCTTTTGTGTACAATTTTTGTAACTTATTGTTATGTGAATGTAAGAATGTATGAATGTTTAATGATTGGAGGGCCCCATGGAAAACCAGTTAACTGTACGGATCACTTTCCTTAAATATCAGAAATAAATAACATTTTTGACATCCCTTACTTAGTACTATCAATTGACACTGATTTTATAACAGCCAATATCAGGTTGAACTCTGATTAGTACACCTTTTTTTTCATAACAATATGTGGTCTATGTGAAATACAATCCTAGCCTCTACCTTATATAATCAATTGATTAGTAGAAGAAATTAGATCTCCTCCGTTCACATGTTCAGGTAACAATGAGTTGTTGATCAAAATCCTGTATCAACCTAATTAACAACAGAGTCTCTTAACCTTCAGAAACCTTTTGCATCAAAACAACCACAGTCAAACCTTTCTTAGAGAACACCTCACTAAAAGAATCACCTCATGACTTAGACCACTAAGACAGGCATATTTCCTCTAAGGGTCATGCATCCTAAGCTACATTTATCAGATGATGCCATATTGCTTAATAAACACAATGACACTTTCGGACTTGAACCTATTTTATTGAATTGATTTGATTAATCTTAGCCTTATTTATGTTGTAAACAATCAAGTATTTTACTTTATATCCTGTTTTTGTTAGTTTAACATAAGAAGTAAATAATTGAAATCTTGCTTGGATTGATGTTTTGAAATACTGGAAAACTTGATAAAATGTTTTCTGTAAAATTTAGCAAATGAATACATGTTGACAATGTACAGATAAGAGAAGGTTAGCTCTGTAGCCTCTCTAGGGAGCATGATGTTGCAATGGTAAGCCCACTTCTAGATGTAAGAAGGTTGAAGGTTTGATCTCCTTTCTTGCTGCAAGTGGGTGTCATTCACAGAAAGATCATTAGTTCCAATTTGTTCATTCAGGAAAAGTAAATGTTTTGGCAAATAACCTGTAATAGACTAGTATTTTCCATAGGATTTGAAGGAAAAGGAGAAGGATGGAGGTTTGGGTATAAGACAGATAGATGCCCATTATGAATTTTATAAATTGCATTATATAGGGCCTTTAAGGGGTCCTGCCAATACGTAAATGGGCTAAAACTGACTGTTCCCAAGGCCCTTAGCCAAATCAACAACTGAAACATTTGTTAACCCCTGTATCCTTTAGAGGAAATCCCAAATCCTGCCTCACTTAAATAGAGCCTTTTTTTTATTTCTCAGGAGGTTAATTACAAGCATCTAATTCTGTGTTTGTAAAAATCTCCAACGATATTGACAAGGTCATGCACATAATTGGAATGATTTACTCGGCAGAGTAATCATGGACTTTATGTAAAGGAGGGTTCTGATTTATGGCAGTAGGCAATCATAGGGTTGATAATATTGGAGATGTTCTTAATATAAGCTTCGACAAGTTGTAGATTTGGATAATTAAATTCTCCCTTCTGTAGTTTTTGTACTATTGGACTATCATGTGGCACATTGATCTTTAGGGTACATACATGTAATTAATTAACCTATAATATCATAAATTTGTCTTTCAGAATTGCAGCCACAGGCTTCATATAGCAATGCCTTTCACAGTAAGTGTATAGGGAAAACTGAAGCATATTGAGAAAAGGTGTCTCGCTCGGGATGCCTGAGCTTAGCTTGGCCACCATTTTTTCCCTTTTTATGTTTAGATAAAAAAAAAGCCACAATGTTTCCATGGATATTTGTACTGGCATTGTTTTTACCTGAGGTAAAATATTTTCTAGTTATCTGGATTTTTTTACCATCCAATTATGTATGTATTAATATCAAATCTGACTATCTGTTATTCCCATAGGATCTATAGGAGGAAATATGTCAATGACTTCCATAGTTATGTTGTCCTATGAGTGATATAAGACCAAACTAATGATTGCTAATTTTTTTCAGAATAAATTTTATTTTAAAAGAAAAATTATGAATAAAAGATGTATACAGGATGACCTCCTACCAACCCACTCATGTATAATTACTATGAAATATATTTATATATACAGGTTGCTCATGTTTAGGTGTCTACAGACAGGATAAGAAGCAAAAGTTTCCTATCACAAAACTCTAATCACTGCAGCCTGGGTTTCACCTTGTTGTTTTTAAAGAAAAATGTATCTGAAACAAATTGAGCATAATTATACCAGGTATAGACATTTTAGATCATAATGTTTCTAGGTTTTTTTCTCAGAGTATGACACCTTTACTCTTGTCTTTTAGATAGTTGAAAGAAAAATAGTCTCAACAGTATTTTGTGATGCTATTATCTTTCATTGCATTTTTTCTTCACCAAGATTAAAAGACAGCGATCTGCTTGAAGGACAATTAGGCCTTTTTTTCGTTTCTTTTGTCTCTTTTTTTTTACAATGGATCTTTCTTTGAATGCTATAGTAAACAAAGACTGTGAATCCAGACTATTTGCCTGAGATAGACAGGGTATTGACACAGAGACAATTGTGAAAATGAGGGACCTGAAAAAGTAATCACATCTCCTATATTGATAGCCCTACATCAAAGTAAGATTATGGATTAAGGCAGCTGGAAAAATAAGATATCAAACTTGCCAATCATATATTTATCTTAACTAGATTGAATTGTAGGAGTTATCATGGATTGAAATTACTATCCTCCTTCATCCAGGCAATTTGTCATATTTTTATTGAGTGGAATGGAAATAGGAATAAGTTTTGATTGAGCTAAAAATACCAAAAATGGGAAAAGCATCTTTGAAAATTAAATAAACTTGTATCATATGATATGAACCATTTTTTGTCATCTTCTAAATGAATATTGAGTCATTAGACTTCAGCACGTGTATGCCCCCTATTTTTCATATTTCAGAAATAAGCAAATACTGGGGGACCCTATTCTTAGAAATTAATTTGTCATGTCAAAACGTATGTCAGAAGGTTTGACATGCATTTGACTGTTGTTTGTTTTGATACCAAGGACAGTCAAATCAAAGTTTTCTTTGACATTCTACAAGCTTTGTCCAAAAACCCCGCAAATTTTGTTTTTGTTATGGTTGATATAATGAGCAACCAAATGCTCCCAAATTATTGTTTTACATGAAAAAAATATTTCAATGAACATTTTTTTTTGGCTTAAGTGCATTCCTAGCTACACTCTGATATTACTCAAAAATCATTACACTTGATTATAACATATTTAGAATATCCATTATAATTTGGGACGTACATGCATATGGTTATGTTTGCAAAAAGCTCTTAGACACTCATCCCCTCTTAAAATTACCACAGAACTTGAGGAGGATGACAACAATGATGATATACCTCTGGCTGATTTGTTTGGTGTCACATACTTATATTCTGAAGAAACTTTTAATTCAGTGAAACCTTACAATTTCCACCACAGTTTCCAGATATGGTTCATAAGAATCCGGGACAAAATCCCACAGTGTTACCAGGACAAAATCCCACGGGACATAATCCCACAGGACAAAATCCCACTGTCAATTTTCAAGCAAACTGAGTAAATGGAGCAAACATCTTAAATAAAGCACTTTATCAAAATCTGATATGATGTGAGGCGTCACTTCTATAATCCATGTGACATAACAGTGTGTAAAAGGAGCAGCGTAAAGGTAGCAGATGTTGTAAGGAATATTTATTTGTATATTTATAGAGCTACAAGTGGTATAACATTACGAAATTACAGAAAAATCCCACAAAATGTCCACTAAAAATGCTCCTTCAAAAATTGCTGAAAGGCCTTTGTTTGTAGTAACTTAACATTTGAAAGATTGTGGAGGGGTGGGGCACAATATCCACAACTTTTTCCTGATTGATAAACTGGTGTGAAAGGTTCAGGCCCTTTAATGAGCTTAAAACTTGATTTTTCATACGCCTAATCCACATTCAGCCTATTAGGTAAAATGTAACCCCCCTACCCTCACTAATTTCAATCAAAAAGCCACCCCACCAAACATTCTTTGCAAAGGTCTTTAAATATATTTTCAACATGTTTTATAATAAAGTTTCCAATGTCGAATGTATATTTTTTCTTTTTTTCTTATTTTTAACTCCTTACATAAAAACCAGGTTTCATAAGATGTTTGTAAACAGTAACACATGGATTTAAAATTTTGCTTTCTCATCGAAATCACTTTCATAACATGGTCTTGGTATTGAACTTGACCCATCTAGGACACAGGCTGCTAAAATTGTCCAAATGGATAGGATTACAAAGCCGAACTTGACATACAGATAATGTACTGGTGTTAAATAACAAACTTATACTGGATTTCCATGAAACGGTTTGTTATTTAATTGATACAACAAAGAGAAATCACTGTGTGACAGATGCCAGTGAGTCTCCATGATGATAAATAAATAGCTTTGATATTTGAAATGATTTTTATCTGCAAAATTTGCAACCATTTTGGTGCAAAATTCACAAATTTCGCCTGTCCCATTAAAAAAAATTGCTTTTGCAAAATAACATAAACACTTAGGCAAATAACGTGGCTCATAAAAAATTCCTTGAATCCTGAAAATGATATTCACTAGTCCTTTCATGGGGATAATGCTAATATAAGGTAAATTGATGTTGTTAACTTCTCATTGGTGTGAAAAGAACACAAAAAACGAAAATGTCATTTACTAGAATAAATTGTATACATAAAAAACAATTTCTGTGATATCTTAAACAAGAAAATCTCATTTCATTGTGTCAGGGTTTTTTTCAGATTTACATTATAAAGGACTGTTGTGCATTTTATGTAAAACAAGTCATTAGTAATATTAAATAGATAAATAAATAAAAAAAGACTTAGAAATTATGATTGTAATGTTTAAGTCATTACAATAACTATAAATATCATCAATATTACAAATACATAATAAATAATAATAATACATGTTGTTGTTTGAGAATCTCTTTCATTTCAAGTTCAGAATATGACATTGACCTACAACTTTGCTACTGAATATTGTGGCCGTCACATTTCACAGAAATCCAGCTGCTTTCCTTAGAATTGTTTATGAGTCAAGGTCACTTGATGATAACACTCACAGACTTGCACAGAGATCAAATATATTCCATGGTACGGTAGTACATTGATCTAACGTAGGACTGTCTGAACATGAAATGAAAGACCAATAATTCAAAACAAGACAAGGTCTGAGAGTCATGTTTACAAAGATGGTCATGACATAGTAGTTGAAGTTGATACTCTCAAAACTTTACTCCTATAAATAGCCTATAAGTATAACATTACAAAGTAAAATATATATCTACAATTTCACACCAAAAAAAATCCTTGTGAATGCAATTTATATTTCAATTCTTAAAAGAAAAGTTTTTTTTTTAAAATGATAGCTTTATTAATATTACACCTTTTAGAATGTATTCTAGCAGTCCTATTGTAAGCAAAAGGATCTAAACATATTTATTTTTTTAAACTTAAAGAGGAAATTCTAGGAGGGAGGATTTGGTATACCAAACTTAAAGCAATTTGTCATTTTGAAACTCCCTCCTTTAATAAGGGCTGTTGTACACAATTCAATCCCTCAAAGTCACATTTACACATCTGCCCTTGGTTGCAAAGACTGTTCCATCCATGCATCCATATGTTCAAGGCAATGACCTCTCACTCTTTGTCTTAGATAATGTCTTGATCCACTATCCCTTTATCCCTCATTAATGTCTTATACCTTGAGAAGGAATAAGGCTCTATAACATCTTATCACCTTTATGCAAGCAGCTTTTCCAGAAATCCATTAACCACACTTCTATTCCATTCTGAGACAATCTGCTTAAAACTATAAATCTTTAATCACAATACTTGCTGTTGTTATTCATGCTGCGAAATTGTCTGTTTTTTTTGTCATCCTCTTAAATTCTGTGAGATGGATTTTATTCACCTTCTTAAATGCCATTTTTGATATTATAACTTGATTCTAAACTAGGTTCTATTTGACAATCTCGATTTCAATAATCATAAGTTGACTTAACTCATAGACAAACCATAAAAGACCATTTCACAGAAAGCATAAACCTAAATAACACGAAACAACAAATGTCAAAGGTCAGATTGTTAATGACTTAGATAAAAATATTGTAAAAGGCAAAAACAGGTACTTACTAGTACTTACCCCCAAATCAATCAGATATTCAACTGAAAAGTAATTATTTTCAGAAATAAACCATGTTTCAAATGAAATTTAATATACAAAACTTTTTTCTAAAATGTTACACATTCTACAACTCTTCTTTTTGTTTTCTTGGTTTGTGTGTGGTTTGGTTAGGTTTAGTTTCATATATGCAGCTATTACTATTTTCAATACTAGTATAACAAGAACCCCTCATACTGATTTTTACAGAATTTATAATTGCTTGCAGGCGTTTTTACCCCTGCCGCTGACTACGTCTAACCAAAGAGCCTATATATACACAAGAGGGTTCACTCGTATTCAACGTAATGGTACGCAAAGATTGTAGTTCGTACATCCATTTACTAAGCGGCGACACTGAGGATTTGTAATGCGTACATTCATC
>JAVSBT010394069.1:0-10877 GCA_033118115.1 Pharyngocirrus eroticus
GTAGAATAATACTGTTTTATGAATTATGTATGATCATCAAAATTGAAAAAACACATTACTTCCAAACATTTATAAAGTGAAAATCAATAAAACAAGTCCTATTTTAGAGGTAATCATGGTTGGGTCTAGTAAAAATTAAAATCTGTTGTAAAATGTCCATATTAGCCTACTAAGGAGTTAGATACTTTATAAATAAACAATATAGCATTCAAGAAAAAGTGATTTATTTGCCACTCAGCAAGTCATCTAACAATGTGAGTTAGGCTCATTACTAAATGTTGCAGGCTAATATATTCTAGGAATATTCTACACTATCATTGCATTTAGCATCATGTTATCATTTTCCAATGATTTGTGGAATAAAATGAACATATAGATCTATGTTCAAGAACAGTTTCTTTGATAATCTTCCAATGGTCAGAGTGAAATGTTACATGATAAATGTAATAGAAGCTAGAAACAATCTGTATCTAGTGTGATTCCTTTTTACCTATTAAATTGGTGAATTTAATAGCATGTAGAGGCTTTCTGCCTTTCAACCTTCCAAAATTAGAATTTTACATTTATTTTGTGGCCATTTTGAAAATATTACCTAATAGGGGTAATAAAGCAATATTTTTCTGGATCCCTTGACAAATCTTAATCTTCTATCTCAAGGTACCATCTCTGGGAATTTCCTGATTTTGTCAGAGATGTTACACTTTAGCCATGTTTTTTTGGAGCTATAGGGGGAGCCTTCTAAGCAACAGTAGTGGGGGTAAGACCATGATAATGCAATCAAGAAGTTTTTATTTCTTTTGTTCTTTGCATGTTTCAATTCAAGCAAGTGGGGGTTGGAACATATATGTGAAACCTTATAATAATATCATAATCAAATATCCAAGAAATAAACATCTCCCTACCATTATATGTTGGATGATCACGTTTTTTTCTTTTCTTTTTCCCTATGAGATTATTTAAAGCTTCATTTTGCCCTAAAGCAGATGCCTTAATTGGATTCATGTTACATACAGTCACAGCAGGAAATTTCTGCTGCTTAGCATCCATTATCTGAAAGAAGGAATTATTTATTAAAATAGTTGGTATGATTTAGTAGATTTTTAGACATTCTAGTATATTTAAATCGACTAATTTTATCATTAGTAATATTTTTAAAAACACAGAATTCTTCTTCTTTATTTTATACTTTTTATGGGTTTCAAATCATAATCAAAAAATAACATGTACATTTTGGAAACAAGGCTAGCCACCATACAGAAACATAGTAATACATGTATTTCTGGCCTCAATAAGATAAACAGAAACCCCCCAGAAATAATGTTTACAATCAAATAGCTTTAAAAAGATTATAACATTTTTGTCATGAGTTTTGGCTGTTGAAAATAATTGCATCAAAAGGTCAACTCACTTCAACTTTGACCACCACTTCTCTAGCCACATATGTCTTTATAGCAACAATGATGTGTATGCTTAGGGCTAGCACTATACTGCCAGCTACAAACCTCCACATAATCTTTTTGAATGGACCTTTGAAATGGATTTATATGTTAAAATTTAAATTAGTAATAGCTCTGGGAGTATCTTTAGAGCCCTGGATACATAACACAAAGCAACACATTATTTTGGTTGATTTTTTTTGTATTTTCTAATTACATCAACAGGCAATACAATGCACATATCTATCATTTGTTTCAAATAGAAAACTTTTTCTTTACCTGGTAAACAAATTACAATGGGAGTGAGTAAGAAAATTCAGATTTTGACATGAAAAAAAACAGGTGGTTGTTCCCTGAAATGTGTTTGTTCTATAAACTATCATTGAGAGAATCAACAAAAATTACATTCCCACCAATTTTACATTCAAGAGAAATTACAAATTGTATTATGTGACTGGTAAGTTGGACGCTCTAATCACTCTTTGAAATTTATCATCATATATTCTTGTTGAAGTGTAACATATAACATTATAGATTTTTTTTTACAAAATTATCTGGAAAAAAAAAAGAGAAGAAAAGTGACCTACCTCTATGACGTGGTAACCTTGAAAAACCATGAATTGTAGACTGGTCAAGGGTACCTGCCAGAATTTGTGAAGCTGATGTGTTTTTGTCATCCTTTACATCCTTTAATTCCCTTACCGGTGCATTAAAAGTATAACTCCAGCTCATTTTTGTAATTTTTGTGTTTCCGAAAAAAAAGATCTGGTGTCCAACTGAATATCTTAGTTGATTTCTTTCTTTTTTTTCACATTAAATATTTCACAACTACACTGTATTCCACTGTAATCCTACTTGATAATTATCTGATGATAACTTTCAAGATTTTTAGTTCATGACAATGCCATAGAGGCAGCACTTTTTCAAATAAATCATTAAATACAAAAAAGATGTTTGCTTTTTTCTATAATATGCACCAAGTAGCTTTAATCAAAACAGGGTGACAGTATATACATTGAATTTGAAAAAAAACAACGCAAAAAACACCTCTGTGAAATGCCCCTGCAAAACAAATTTTGCACTTTTGTTTGTTGCTGATAATCAAAAACATTTTTCTTATTTGCCATATCAACAACAGAATTATGAATAAATACAGACAACTCTTCCCCTCCCACTTGACTAATTGGAGATCAATGATCATTAATCCAATACTATGCTTAAGAACAAATATTTGTATTAAAAACAGTCAGTTGCTTAAAGCCTTTTATTGTACTAACAAAGATGTTGGCCTTGAAGGTATTGAGTTTTGATTGGTACCTTAATACAATATTAAGTACAGGGAATGAAAAGTTGTAATGATCTTACATTTGTCTTCAAAATCAACCAATTGGTGACCTGGTTACATGAAATAAACTTGATACTGTAAAACTTTTAATGTGAGCTTCTTCTGAATAATGGGCTGTAATCAAAGATGAATTGATTCCTTTTGATGAAAAAAGAAATGCACTGATAAAAATTAAAAAATCTTTGAATAGAGTTTTATGAATAATTTAGTACAATTATGATAATGAAAATACTTTTGTGCTACATGACTGTGTTCTCAGTTCAATTTAACATAATCCTTTTGTCTAAAACCTGAATATCATCGATTCAACCGTTTATACAAGGTAATTTAAACGTAAATGTATAAATAAAAATAAAGGCCAAAGTATAAGTGAATAATTCTAATAATCATTAATTTCTTGACATCAGTCCTTTATGTCCTAACAGTGGTAATTTTAGCCCAAATAAAATATAATCAAAATATTTTTAAAGGAAGTAAACAGACAACACCAAGATGTGATGTTGACACAGATTGGTTTTTTAATTTGTTTTGAATTCCTTTACAATACTAAAGGGTAGTGTCATAATTGGTGAAGCACAAGAACAAAGGGTCTATCTTGAAGTCGTGTTTCATTACAATACAACCTTTGTGTTGTTTACAAGACATTGTTAGGCATATCATTCCTTATTTTTAATTTGGCTTTTAATTTCATAATTCCAAGAACAATCATATCCAAAGCACATTCGAACCATTCCATCATGGACATGCAAGAAGCACCTATCCATAGGGTTGCTACACCTCCTAAATCTGAAGCAAATTCTGTGTCCTAGACAAAAAAATGAACAAATGTAAAATTAAATTTCTTTTTTCTAGCTTCAGTATTCTGTTTTTTAATGTTTTTATTCTATAACCTAAGTTTACAATTAATTTGAATCTAGACTTAGATAAATAAGTTATTTCTGATATTTATGAGATCTGCGCATTCATTACTTACCACATAGCACATATAATGCAAAATAGTGACAGGCAATCCAGAGGAGTTTAGTTTACACGTGTTGATGATTAAAATGGAACTTTACAATATTTTTTGACATTATACTGTATCATATCAGGAGAATTTGAAAAATACAAAATCCTACATGGCCCAAGTTCTTACCGAGTATGCAGGAACTTCAGATATAATCTTGTAGCTGAGATCTTTGAAGTAAATTTCTACTTTTATCAAGTTTTTCCTATATTTGTCACCTTTAAGCATCTCCTGGCCTAGTTCTCCAAATTTTGCCAAAGTTTGATGCTATGAAATAATCAAATAATTTATAATTAGGCAGAAATCAAATTCATTGATATCGTTTTCTTGTCACAATGAGTAACATTATTTGAATAAACATTTTTGTGCTCAAGTGTAATCATAAAATCAAAAAAAACCAAAAAAAAAAATCACATTAAGATAGCAATAACAAGGAAAGTCTCACAAAACCACCACCATAAATTCCAATGAATTCATTCATATATTGGCCAATAAACTGTATATCATGTTAGCTCAAAGTAACTCGATGCTTTAACATCTTTTTCATTATTGGTATTATTTCATAACCTACCTTTGTTCTATCGCTTGGCCAAATACTTGTAGAAACCTCAGGCAAATATATTTCATCCCTAAATGGAATAAATATTAAGATTTACAATTTTCAAATGCAGTCAAGAATATGGAATACAAAAACATAAAGTTTTTTTTTTTTTCAAATGGGATGGAATAGAATTATATCTTACATGCATGGCAAGGGACATGTACATTTCAGCTCATTCTCAGCATATTTTCTAGTCAATAAATATCTACAATCATCTACAAAAAAGTAAAGAATGGTTAGTGTATAAATCGAATAATATCAACACTCCCTTCCTCCTTTTCTTCTCTCTCTCTCTCTCTCTCTCTTGCCCTCTCGCTCTCTCCATCTCTCTCTCACACACACACATACACCCTTACACACACACACACACCCTCTCACACACACACCCTCTCTCTCTCCCTCACTCTCTCTCTCTCTCTCTCTCTCTCTCTCTCTCTCTCTTGTAACCAAATGTTTTTGGTTCCATGGAAGAACTTGATCATGGAAAATATAAAAATAAAGTGTCATATTCTTAGAACTGTAAGGATGGGTGGGTGGGAGTGGGGGGTACCATGATTAAGAAATAGATTGTGTACATTTAGAATTTAAATACATGCCAATGACTTAAAGGCACTTTACCTTGGATTATGTTTCCTGGATTACAAGCAGTAACATTCCTGTTACCCAAAGATAATCCAGACATTGGTAGGAATGAGTCTCCACAGCCACATTCTTTTATAAGATGATTTTGAAAACAGGTCTTATAGCAACCCTATAAATAAACCAAAATTGTTATCAAACTGTCTTTTGTTATCCAAGAACTATACTGAAAAGGGTGAAAAAGTTGGAAAAACAGTCGTTTAATTCTTAATGGTATGTTATCCAAGGACATCTCGTACACGGAACATTCTATCAAACAGGACAACATGTAGCACAAATATTTAAAGTGACAGCATACCATTACACTGTAATTTACAGGGAAATTATCTGCATACACATCAGCTTTGTTGAGACTGTTCTCGGAACAATTACCAAAGGGTGGGGACTGTCTCATCAACTTGACCTGAATCAAAACAACAGAGATAAAGAAATAGGCTGTATATGTGCTTGATGAGTTCAGATCAGGTTTAAACAGATAGTTTTTAAATAAAAAATCTTCAGATATCTCCTGATTATAGAATAGACATGTATGATGACCCAGTTTTATTTCCATTGTGCATGTTTAGATTAGGTATCCATGGCTAACTAATAATTTAAAGAAAATATAGTAGAACAATAACTCTAAAAATCATGTTGCTTGATTTATTTTCAAGAAAATTACACGATGTTAAATTTTTGACAATCTTACAATGTCATCTTCAGAACACTGATCATATTGTTTTACTATAGAGTTAGACCCTTGCTCACAGATTCAGTCTGCATTGCATTTTAGAATAATGCTGCAAAGCAAGTGAAGATTCAAAAGACTTATAATTAACCAGGAATATTTGATCTAAATTCAGCTAGTCCCAAATAAAATTGTAATACCATTAAATAATGTATCATCTTACTTTATTGAGACCTATGGAAGTTAGTAATCCTGTATTAATCATAATTCCTTCATCTTCTGGATATGGCATTCTACCTTGGGGTAAAACCAACACTTTCGCTCCAGCAGCATCTCCCATCTTGTCCACATACTCATCCTGGCCAATATTTAAAGTGAATTTCAAAGCTGTAAATAAATGTAATACATCAGTAGCCAAATATTTAATTAATTAACATATATTATATTAGATTAAACCAAATATCACTAAAGCCTGTAGCACATTGGCTCTGGTAGAGCAGCTAGTGGAAAGACAAACAAAAAGCTTAAGAGGCTCTGCACACAAAAAATCAGGCAAAATCCCCAAATCACAGATCATTTGAGTCAGCCTAATCCAATCATATTTTGCATGTTTTATACTAGGTAATATGATATGTAGTGATATATGAATGGATTTGGCTGACTCTCTTCTTCTTGGATTTTGCATGGTTTCTAATCCTAATCCTTTCTTTATGTGTTTCCATTGTTCTAACAGAGCCAGTGTGCTGCAGGATTAAAATTAGCTGCACCCCAAAATTAACTTATAGAGGTAATAGTTTATAAGACGAAAGTGCTTTGATAAACCTTTATATGCCTTGGTCACACCATTCTATACCTCAAGGAAATATTCTTATGTATGTGTAGTAGTGCATAGTAATTCAATGCATGTCTATTGATAAATCTAGTTTTTGATTATATCTAGTTTTTCTTTAACAATTTCTTGAATCAAGTCATGGTCTGATCTTGTCGATTTTCAAATAGCAAGTGAAAATCCGGTAGAAATTAAGCGTTTGCCATCGGTACTCACTTATCCAAGACATGCCAAGAACTGGCGCCAGTTAGGTAATTCATTTCCACTGAGCTTGTATAGCAAGACGTCAAAATGTGATAATTTGAGGTGTATAAAAAGGGTGAAAAATCTGCTACTTTTAAACCTGAAAATAGACTTTTGGGAGAGATGAAAATGGGACTACAAATGAGTATAGTAGTTTCCACTTACCTGTCTTCCTTCCAAACTCATTGATATGATGGATATCTTCACCTGCATTCCATCCTGAATTAAAGGTGTAGCAGTTTCCATGATAAGGATTATAGAATTGAGTTAGTAAACTAAAAAACAATATAAAAACCAACATAATTACATATGCAATCAATTATATCATAATTATATGAGCCAGACACTTTATTCTACTGTAAAATGAGGTATTGTGTGTTGCACAGCGGGGACTGTCGGTGTAATTCCGAAAAAATAATTTTAAATGTACCATGTATTATTTGACAATAAAGATTTATTATAAAAAAAAACCTATCTATATTACTTTGAATAATAAGTCATTTGAATGTATCAAAATGCTCCCTTGTATATTGATATTTTCAAGCTATAGAAAAAAATCAGTAAACCTTACCTGTAATTGCAGGATTTTCCAATAAATTCACAATCCAATATTAGATCAGTAGATTTATACCCTAATTGATTTGTCTTCATCATTCAGATTTGCAAGGACTTCAAATACCTGATTTTGCAAGATCGGGTTGTTATAGGAATCATTAGTGTATGGTATAGTAAGATATGACCAAAATAGGTCATCCAGGAACACAACATTTTGTTTTACAAATAGAGAAGGGTTTTTTAATACAGTTAAAAAGTTTAGAACAAAAACTTACTGTTTAAGCTATACTTTATCATTTTTTGTTGGCATTTCTGAATCAATTTACACCTTTCTTTATTGTGTGTGAGTACTGAAATTTCTCTCTCTATGGCACATTATCATATTATAGGTATTTGGCTACTATAGACCTAAAACCCATTGAAAATGTAAAGGTTGAAATATGAAGAGGTATGAAAGAATCCTTTCACCTTCTCTTCTTCCATGAAGGTTTGTCTTTGGGCCATTCTTCCTGGAACAGAGCTTCCTTCCAACTTCTGGGGACTTGCAGGTTTCTGTGGTAATGCCTTAGGTGGTGTTTCATTAACAATGTCTGTAGTTGTAACATCTGGTGTTGTTACTTCTGTAGTAGTGACATCTGGTGTTGTTACTTCTGTAGTAGTGACATCTGGTGTCGTTACTTCTGTTGTTGGGTGAGATGTTGTTGTCATAACTATTTCTAGATAATAATTTTTGAGGTTGGTTTAAATCATACGTTTTAAAATTACAAGGAATAATATTTTTGTTCAGTATACATGAGAAGAATTTCAAAATTGTACTGTGTTAACTTCACTATGGGATTCTTAATTGAATCCTGGTAAAAATCATCAAGTGATCATTTTCTTAAAAGATCAAAAGGTTTTTGACTACAACTTCCAATGCTTACCATTCTCACAAATGTGCCCTGTATAGTTTGATGTACAAATGCATGTGAATCCATTGATATGATCCAAACATTCACCTCCGTTCTGACATGGGTTACTTGTACATTCATTAACATCTTGAAATAAAGTTAGTGTTGCAGTATCAACAATAAAAGTAAGAATTAATTCACAGAGCAATAATCTTTAAAGGGCAGACCAATTTATTTTGAGAATTTTGAAAAACATAATTCATTAAAGTGATTTGTAGGGAAAAATTAAAAGATATAGTAGATATATTCTGAATTAAGAATTTTTAATGAAATATGAAGTTCCAAGATTTATTCAACCTTTTATCTTCTATGCAATAGAACAGCATAGAGGTCCTGAAAAATATTTGATTGTTGTCTTCCTTCCTCTAGGTATAATTTACATAGGATATTTGACTTTGCTTAACCTATCATGGCAAACATAAGTAATCAGGGTTTTTTGAAAGAGACATAGGGTTCCAACCTTCTTCACAAAATGTTCCATTATATCCATGACTACAATTGCATTGAAAGTTGTCAATCAAATCTGAGCAATTTCCTCCATTTATGCAGGGGTTAGAAAAGCATTCATCAATTTCTGAAATTTAAAATAATGGTAAATATGGCTGCATTTTAAAAAGACATTGAAATACTGTTTCTACTGGTATTGTTGATAACAAAGTATATTAATTTATACATGCACTGGTCTAAAGCCACCATGGTTTCTTTCAACAAAATACTAGGAATATACTTCAACTAGTAGTATAGGTGGCATTAGTGTTTCAGTTGTTGGTAAGTTATAATTGTGAGTATAGGAATGAAAAGTTCTAGTCTTTTAAATTACAAGGTCAGTGATATCCATATAGTGTATACAAATAATAAACTAAACATTTAAATTTGACATTGTAAAGATTGATGATTGGTTTTAAGATTTACATTACTTTAGTACATAGGGATGGGTCCAAAAAAATATCTACCATATTCACAGTTGGTCCCATTAAATCCTGCTGCACACCAGCATGTATAGGCATTGACGGAATCAACACAAGCACCTCCATTCTGACAGGGTGATGACAAGCATTCATCTATATCTAGAATAGGGGTGAATAAAATCGTTAGAAACGCTGAACAAAAACATTGTTCAGTGGCTACATGCTAAGGCAATATCAAACAGGCATCTTTATGGCAAAAACAAACAGCAAAGAAAAGATACATAATTATGGAAACAAATTATTCAACGAGCAATGTTGGAAAACCAATGAAACTGCACCATTGATATACAGTATATATTATAATTTATATTGACCTACTTAGCTCACATTGGTTTCCGGAGAATCCATCAGTACAATTACAGGAAAAGCCAGCAATGTTATCAGTACAAACACCTCCATTGTTACAGGAATTTAGGCCACACATGTCCACATCTAAAATTAAAAATAAAGGATATATTTGTATCCTGATCTTCGTTTTGTCTAAAGCTAAGATGCTGTTGCAAATATTCATGCAATAGATTTCACAATGGAGATATTTGAAAGGCTCAAATATTTATGAAATTCCTAAACAACAATGTACCTAAGTTCAATGTGATTGTAATAGAATGACAATTTCATTTTCCAGCAGATAAATGCTTTATAAATTTCCTAGTAGTCCACAAGCTAAATGTCTTAACCACAATATCAATTGGTATTGTGGTACATTGAAAAACCGGTTGTGCTAACCAGTCAAAACGCGTTTAGCTTGTGGACTGCTAGTATCTTTTGAATATCTGAAAATAAATCAAATGTTGTCGTTATAAAATAAATCATTATGTTGATATACAGAATTGTGGTAATATTTCAGATTTTTAGAATAGGTTACTTATATACCTTATTCATAAGACATGACGAAAAGAATCTTACTATTTTGACAGTGAAGACCATCCCACTCCACTGTGCAATTGCATAGGTAACCATTTACTTGGTCAATACAGATACCACCATTAAGGCAAGGGGAAGATGCACACTCATCTATATCTGAAATAAATAGTGTCTTATCATAAGAGCGAAATCTGAGTCAATTGACTCATAAAAAGGAACCCAGCCTTGTGTCAAATTTCAGCTGTCAAAAAGAGTCAACTGACCAACTGGGATGACTAATTATGGAAATAGTTCAAATGTTTTAAAGAATGCCAATTTGGGTAATTGTTCAGGTCATCAAATAAAGTTGACTTATAATTACCTTCCTGGCAATATGTGCCATTCCATCCTTTTGTACAATTACACTGATAGCTATTCACAGAGTCTAAACATTCACCACCATTGTGACAAGGCATTGATGCACACTCATCTATATCTGAAATCACCAAAGGAACAATAACATGTTATCTCCACATTCAAGAACATAATACTATCAAGTCTGTGTTTTTATTCATGAATGTTTATTTGGAAAAGTAATTACCAACTCACTGGCTTATTATATTTTCTCTTCATTTTAGAATTTCAATAATAAACTGGATCATCCCTTTCTATTTTTTTATGACAATTCTCTTTCTAATTTCATTCAAATTTCATTTCATCTTCAGAATAAGACTTTAAAAATTCTCACTAATCAACACTTTAGAACATCTACTAATAAATTACATAAAAATACAA
>JAVSBT010394180.1:0-10876 GCA_033118115.1 Pharyngocirrus eroticus
ATTTCTGAGTGTTTTGAAAATCCTGGTATACCTTCGATACGTTCTTTCATTCCAAGTTTGGTTAGTCCAGTTACTCCCACAATAACTGGGACTATTTTATTATTATTATTATTATTATTATTATTATTATCATGAAGTGTAACATGTCAATATGATAAAAATATACACACATAATAGTTTTGTCAAGAAGATACATATGTATATAGAATACTATTATCATTATCAAGTAAGCAAATTCAATGTTTCCATCACACATCGATGACTCAAGCAAATATACTAAAGTTCCCAGAAAAAGTTTAAATATCATTCTGATAGTTAGATAGAATTATGGGTCATGGTTTGGTGCATAAAATGGCACTCTTAACTCACGCTAGAGTGTCAATATCTATATTCTAAAGTAATGATAAAGTCCAACACAAAAGATATGCGGTTTGAAACCTACATGTTTCGAGTCATCAAGGACTCTCTTCAGGGTTTATTTCAAAAGTTATCTATATTCTATTTTACCTTGTAATTGGTGGGTGTTTGAGCTGTAGGCTTGTCTTTGTTTTTGTACCATGTACTAATTTTATTCCTTTTCAGAAATTCTGAAAAAGAAATATCAACATTGTACCTTATAGCAGGGGGCATAATAGAAGATTACAGGAGCACAGCAGAAAGGCAGTCTGGCAGAAAAGCCCATAGATATGTCAGAGAAAATGAGAAAAAAAACCTTTTCCAGTGACATCTATCATAAGACAGATTGGTCTTGAGCTGCACCAGGCCTAAATAAATTAACGATAACGAATAAAGAAAACATCACATTGATTGTTGTCTCTTTGTATTATTTACAATTATGCTCCAAGAAAACTTACCTGCAATTTCCTCTACAACTTTCAGAGCTTCTTCTGATTCTACATCATAAGAGATCACAGCATCAATCTTTCTGCTTTCACTGCTCGCCATTGTGTTCCCTTTTTTTGAGTTTGCCATGCTGATGTGTCTTAGATCAAGGAGCGATGTCCACTGAATACACTCCCTTATAGTTTTATCAATAGATGTGTTTTACAAATGGACCCTTTGGAGCAAAAATTGCCTCTGTCAATTTTTGGACATTTTGAGATAATAAGTATGTGGACCTTCCATTATGATTACCTAAGTCAAGAAATGTACAACAACTTCATGTAAAGTATGCCTAAGTCACTTATTTCATTACCCAAGTCAAGTCATAATCTTAAGCAACTGCACTAAAGTACCCATAATTCCTAGAAAAAATGTCAATATGACAACTACATTTGTTTGTATGTTTGTTTTCTTTGGTGAATGGTATTCACCGAGGATAGCACATAAAAGTCTGAGACTTATTTCCAATGTGGTCCTCTTTTGGTGATGGAAGACTGTCACCACTACTAATGCAGATACTCTTGTTCAAAAGATGACAAGTGTTCTTTTACATGCCACTACTCATAGACAAGCAATTACATCCCAAAGCCTTTAATTTAGCCAGTTTGGGTTCACTGAACTTGAGAGCCATGAAAAAATCATTGTCTTCCCGGGGTTGAACCCTGGACGCTGGCTTGATGATCAACTACACTGACCACTACACCATGGAAGCCCTCTACATAGAAAGATTGGTCATGATTAGGTGCATAAAATGGCTGTCTTTACTCATTTTTGCCAAATAGTGATTTAGGCAATTCTTTCTCAAGGCCGCGGTGCCTATATATGAATGATTTTGATATTGTCACTATTTTCATTCAAAAAAATAGAGGAGTGTCCCCCTGTACTAATTCTATGATGGCACTCCCTTGCCTTGTCATTACTTGTCATACATCATTACACTTTATCATGTATTTGTGACAACATAAAAGATCAGCATGAATTATAGATTTTATTAGGATAGGCTTTCCTCTGTATGCCTTTGAGTAGATCCGTATTCATTCATGATTTCTACAAACAGGTGGGGCATAAAACTCATAAACAAAATACATAATGACATTCAAGGTCTGCATGAATTATTAGTTCATTAATGAACGTGAAAGAACTCTGCTTCTTATTATATTTATGGTGTGTTGATAAACAACTACTAGTTTGAACAGTCTGACTTGTAAAACTTTGTTTTAGAAAGGAGATTGAAATATATTAGCCATAGACGTTGAAAAGTTGACCAGAATGTCTGCCACTCAAAGAAAGAGACAAAAAGGTGAGAAAATCTGAAAAAATACATTATTTTTTTTTTAATTTTACAAAAAACAAATTAAATTGTTTACTTTTTTTGGGGGGTAGGGGGGCTGGTTGACTAATCTTGCACTACATTTGTTCACATACATTCTATATATTGCACTTTTGAGTCATTTTTTATTCTTTCAAACCTTTATATTTTTCAAATATAAATGCTACAACCTTCTTCATACAAACCAACAACAATGGTACAGAAACAAGTTCAGAAAAAGAATTGGAAAAGGAGACTACAAAAACAGCGACACCAATAAAAGGGAATGAAAATGGAGCTAAAAAACAAGGAAGGTCTATGGTGATGATTAGCTACAGTCATGCTAACACAGAGAAGATGGAAAAAATCAAAAGTATAATGTTTCTATTTTCTAAAAATGTGACATCAAAGATAATTTCTCACACAAGAAGCTTTCAGATCAAACCTGGGCCCTTTTGGTCAACTCAAAATTATCCTCGAGAGACCGGCTGTTTTTGCCCCATCGTAAATTATAGGGACCCTTAGAAACTTTAAGATATTAGCCATTTTCTTAATAATCATGTTTGCAGGTCCCTGCCAGAAAAAAAGAAAATCAACCCCTGCGTGAGAAATCAATGAAAAGCATCCTTTCGAACAGGTTCATAATTTTAATCCCAGTTCCGCAGAATTGCTATGTAAATTTATATAAAGGGACGAAAGTATCTGCAAAATAGGCCTAAAATGGAGGTTATATTGAAGTTAATTGACCTATATTTTGTTTTTTGATTTAATATGTTGTTGTTTTTGTTTTTGTTTTTATGACATCAGAGGGTTTAAATGAAAACGGTATCACTGCCTGGGTGGACACTGATGGTTTGAAAGCTGGAGCAAATTTTGTCAATAAAATTGGTGAAGCAATCACTGATGCAGAGGTAATCAATATGCACGAGATATTCAATGAATAATTAATTGAACTTTTGCCAGATATTCAATGGTGGCATAATATGTTCTCAACAAACAATTTTGTTAATACTTAGAAAAAAATGATTATTTTCAAAAATGTGCAATTTCAATTAACCTTGTGTAATATTTATAATATGAATAATTTTCACTATGTGACCCACAGAGAGGTATAATGGTCCTGGAATACTCCTGGACAGTTTTTAAACATTCAGACCAAGAAAAGTCCCACCACATATAATTCCCTCTCAATCTCAATCTCAGAGTGTGATATCTCTATTGAGCAAAGAATCTGTTGAATCCAAGTACTGCCAGGATGAAGTGGCCTTAGCATATGTATCTAAGAAACCAATTTTCCCAGTGGCACTGCAACCACAAAAAGAACTTTTGGACAAAATGAAAACAGAAATGTAAATATGCTTTATTCGATTTAGAAATTTATAATATTATATAATTATAAAGGCTTGGATACATAATCTGCTTTGTGTAAAAATAAATCAAACAATATGTTTCACCATATTACCAAATGTATTATTGGTTCCAAGATCCATTAAAAAGTAAATTGTTTTTCATTGGAACAAAATTTTCATGAGCTCATAACGTTTCGTCCTCACTGAGAGTGCTTGGTCACATGAATGGTCACCATTTCTAATATGTAATGTCAGAGTTACAATGAAAGATGTCTTGTTGTATTAAAAGATCTATAGTACACAAGAAATTTCTTCAATTATTTCAAAATATATTTTTGTTAAAGGAAACTTCCACTGGCCCAGTATCGATGGCATTTGTTTCTGGATTCAGAGTCTGAAACAAACAATTTTGATGCCAATATTACGAAATTGGCGGAAGAAATAAAAAACTCAACAGGTAAAAGATAAAAATCTATCACAAGAAAAGCCCAAAGCACCCCATTCAAACAACAAAACATTAGAAAATTGTTTATGGACAAAGAAATTAAGATAACCAAAGATGTTATAATGTAGTTGCCAAATATATTTATTTTACTTACAATTTTGAAAAGTTAAATATTCCATTTCAGATCCCTAATTTCTTTTTATCTATTAGTAGTACACTTTCAACACAGGATCACTTAATTCAGTATGATTAATTGCAATTGTTTTTTAAAATGAAAGAATTTAGTGGACGTATCCTGTGTGTGTATTTAAAAACCTTGTACATGTGAATGGCTGACAGCTCTTATCATGCAAAATCCCTCAAAATCTACAAAAATACTTGATTAAAATTAATATTCTTCAACTTTAATGATAAATAATTAGATTTCAGTGATACGAGTTGTCCACCCTGAAAAAAGTGTACCTGTACGAGTTGTCCGTAATACGAGTTGTCTGCACACCTTGTACATGTACATCCCTAATTTAGTTTGAAAGGTTAAAACTGAAGAGCTCTGATATTAAAATCACATGTCACATGTCATTTATGGTTCTCGTCCAATATTTCAGGTAAATCTTCTAAAAGGAACAACTCCAGGACAAAGGAAGAAGAAGAACAAGCAAAGAATTTTTGGGAAAGAAATTTTAAAACAGAAACAACAGTGTCATGGGAAAGGTAAATAATTACTCTTTTGTATTACAGGGCTTTATACGAACATACAGCCACTAGAACAAATTAGATACCTGTTCATAGTCTCCACCAAAATGCTATGTTTCCACTAACCCCTATAGGCCCAAACATTTTTTGCCTTCTAATAAAAGAAAAAATCAAAAAATGATAAATTTTCAATAATCTTACATATTTCTAACATGTTTTTCTGAAATTGCAAACATAACCTTCTCATTATGGCTTCACTTAATTTATGTCTTGAATTGATATTTTGTAGGTTTTGGAAGCACTTTTGTGAAGAATACCAGTCTCAAATAAAGCAAGATTATAAAGGATTTGAAGATTACCTTGACTTGGCCAAGAAAAGAGCTTTCAAGGTTCGAAACGACAAAGATCTGGTGACCAAGGAATCTTATGAAGGTACTACTTCAAATAATTCAAAACCCTATGTAATTGCCAGGTAGCAAATATCTAAAATTGTCTCTGTTAGTGATTGGGGCCAATTATCTATTTCATTTATAAGTTGCCACATGAAATCTCATAAATTCATAACCACACAAAAGCAGATCTGATGTACAAAAATTCAAATGCTCTATAACTTTTCTTTAAGACAAATAGGATCCTTTTCTTGATTGTTTCTTTTTTAAAAGATAACAGTATTTGAAACATTGAAAATCATCAAATTACCCCAAAAGATTTGGAGGCAATCATGATTAAAAATCTTTAATTTGATTTGATTAATTTCAACTAATTTAATTCCAGGTTTTTCCAAGCTTCCTCATTTCCTCCTCCACTGTCCTACACCATGCACCCAGGGGTCTCCCCCTTTTCCGTTTTCCATTGGAGAGTCATGTATGCAAGTCTAAATTTCTCATGAGGAGAACATGTTCTATAGAGAACTATACATGTATACATATGGTACTCTGAAATATTTATAAAAGTACAAAAACTACAGACTGTGTAATTTTATTACATTTTATATGTTTTCTTACTTCGATTTTTCTCCCTCATTCAGAATTTTGCACAGTTGATGGTCCATTTTGTGGTTTCTGGTATCGTATTCAGGATGAAGTTGGCCAAGAATATGCCCTGAAAAAGGTTTTAGATATGGATTCTACAGTCAGAGTTCAGGCCATTGAAAACCTTGGTATGATATTGTTGTAACTTTTCCTAATCATCTCAGACTAAAACTTTTGTCACAGCCTTTTATGCATGTAATGGTAAAACAATGGAAAGGAGCAAGCAGATGCTCCAATTTACATAGAGCAAAGATTTTTTAATATGTATCAAAATCTTTTGAAAGAGTTTGCACAAATATTTTGTCGTTTTACCAAATAACCTCTCTATATAGTTTTTTATTCCTAACCGAAAATGAATATTTACATGTCTACAAATCATAAATAGCAATAAAATGGACCAGTCCTTGGCCTATTTATCAACAAAGCAATCAATTTGGAATGTGCCTAAAAGCACATTTCTTCACAAATTTCTGAATAAAGTGAATTCGTTCAATGCGAAAGGAACCACAAATTATTGACAAAAGCAGTACAGTCAGAAGGCATGGATTTGCTTCTTGTTTTTGAGAGATTTTTTCAGACAATTTTATGGACTAAATAGAATACCAAGTTGTCTGTCTTGCATTTAGAAAATATCCCTGATTCAGCATGTGTGTCTAGCATTAGAAGATATATATCTTAATTGTTTTGTAGGAAAATTCCGCTGTAAAAGTGTGATTGATGAATTGTGCAAACTCTTGTCTAATGAAGATAACAATGTCCAGGCTGTAGCTGCAATAGCATTGGCTAGAACTGGGGCTAACAGTCCAGAAGTGATTAAAAAATTGAAGGAATCTTTAAAAAACAAAGACAGGCTAGTGAGAGAGAGTGGGTGCTTGGCTTTGGGACACATGAAAGCAGAGACAGCTGTCGAAGAATTAGTAGCACGTTGGTTAGTAAAGAATGCTGCATACTTTTTTGTTAAAGAAAAATATGTTTTCATCTAAGGTGACCATCGCCTTGCTTTTTTGTTTGATGGAGGGGGGGGGGGGGGGCTGGCTTACTTATTTGACTTACTTGCTACATTTTTATTGTTAACTTTCCTTCAAGTTCAATCAGAGTAATGACATTGTATCAAGAATTATTATTGTATAATTATTAAATTCAGCTTCCTTTATTTGTAATTTCAGGAGAAATGATAAAATATCTTGTGTAAGAGCAGCAGCACAGATTGCTTTGGAGCAAATTGGTGGCAATGAAGCCGAAAAAGCAATGCACATGACAACATTTTTGGGTCAGGAGATAAGAGCACTGACAAGGGAATAAATGTTATGCCATGCTGATAACCATGAACAAAAGAATTTGTCAAACACTACACACATTCGATAGTGTTCCACAAATAAGATCTGAAAAGAAAAGTAACTTGCAAAATGCTCAGGCTTAAAGACAAGAATCATGAATTACAGTTAGAATTTTAGGTTAAGATCTGCCAATGTCTACAGACTACCAACCTTCATGTTTTTCGGTGTGACACAAGTACTCATATTTAAATGTATTTAAAGGGGATGGGGGGGGGGGGGGCAAAAAGATACTAGTGTTATCTGTATAAGTGTATTTCATTTTTCTGAACACCTTGAATGTGAAGATTTATGAGTCTTTTCTGTTAAGAAATGTTTGTTTTAGAGCCCAAAGAAAGGGAATAAATGATTTGATGTTTTAATATTATATATTAAGGTTTATTTAAAAGCTATTTGTGTTGGCTTTATATAGAACTAGGTTGTTTTAAGTAGATTATACCATGAAAAAATGAGACAAAAAGACGAGGCCCCATGTCACTTGCCCTCTAAATTAACCTGATAATGTTGAAAACTACACATTTATCAGACACAAAAAAAAGTATGTAGCCCATTTAGTGGCAGCCTGACACCGAAGAGGCGCTATAAAAGATCTGATATTTGTCATCAATGGGAAAGCTTTTATAGTTTTGTAGAAACTGGACAATTGTTAGTGTGAAACACAAACTTGAATTATTTTATCAAAGAATACTTGCACATAGATGTGTTATCTGAACATATTCAGGTGTTTTCAGAATCCTCAAAAGTTATATAAGTTGTAAGTACTCATATGTATATTCAGATTTTTTTGCAGATCCTTACAATCATAAGTGTGGGAATTTGTGTTATACAAGAGAATACCATTAAAAATTGCTTTTTAAGTGCTATGTGTGTAAAGAAAAAGAGTATTGTATGTGCCTTAATACATGTATTATGCATGTATAAACATGTGTATTTGCGTGATCCATTTTTTGTTCAGAATCCTATGAGAGGTTATTTCTGTGCGGGGATTTTATTTCTTAAAATTATAATGCTTTGTCTTTAACTTTTTTGTTGCTCTGTAATTTATTTTTGGCAATAAAAGTTGAATTACACAAGAAATATCATCACTGGTTTCTGAAGACAATGGCAGGCTGGGACAAGTATAGCTTCCCATGGGAACCAAGATTTTGCCTTAATTCACCATTTACATACAATTTGAGGTAATAAAAACTTTCCTAGAAATAAGGATATGTGTGCAATTCAAAATTTAACAAGACTTAATGTCTAACAAATTTCAATAAAGGTAATATGGAAGTGCTCGCCTGATGATCTTTGAAGTCTGTAGCACATATGCTCCCTTTAATTAAAGCGCTTGCACCAAAAGTGAGGAATTGGTGTACTAGTACTACTACCCTATACTTTATCCCACAAACTCTTAAAGCAACTGGTATAAAAGATTCAAGTGCTTTATGGTGATTATTTACACAAAAAGTTTCGATCAATTTTTATTGAAGTGCTTTAAGAAAGTTGTGCCGTTTCTCAGTTTGCTGCTAATTTCAGTTACAATATGTTTCTCTCTCTATAGCAATATCAAATTTGTTTTTCTGACTCACGTCTCTGGAGACTGAGTCAATGGATCTGCTCTCTTAACAAAGATGAGCTATGGCTTGTAGTTGTAATAAAATTCTATCTAGGGGTGACACTCCCATATTTTGAATAATTAATCAATATTACCAACTCAAAAGATAGGGGAGTGCTACCCTATTAAGACACTCCTCAAGCCCTTTTATTGTCTGTCACACATCAATTCATTTTGTTGTATATTAGTGACAACATGATTCTATCACCATGATTTATATATTGACTGGGATAGGTTTTCCTCTGTCTGCCTGTGAATACTATAGCACCCTATTTTTTATTTAATACTATAAGCAGGAGTGGTATGTAGGTTAATTAATGCAAAATATTTATTTTCTAGGATTTTTTGTTCTTTTTAAATGTTGTGTTGGTAAGCAACAACTTGAAACTGATAGTAGTTGATTGGGTGAAGTACTATCAACGGTCTTGCTCTTACTTCTTTGTGAAACATTATTTTGGAAAAATATTAATATTAGGTAGACATTCACCAAAATGTATCAATCATTCAGAAACAAACAAGGTAAGTTTTGGGTTTTGTTTAATTGAAATGTTTGTCATTCATTAAGGAGGCCTCATGGTCTAAGAGCTTTTTTTGTATATCTGTACCAAAAATATAATTTTCAACAAAAGCTGTCAAAATAACCATTTTACCAAAAGTGGAAACTACTTTTACATTTTTCAAGACATATTCTGCAGTGTACACGTGTTATAGGTTTAAAAAACATGTTTTGGAAATTCTAGGTAGAACAGCTGGAACGAAAAAGGAGACTGAGGTGATGATTAGCTACAGCGACTCAGATAAAATTATGATGACCAAACTAAAAGGTATTACTATTAGTATACTTTTCACCTTGCTGCAGATGTGAACATTTTCTTTCAACTAAACCCACTTATAATTCATTGCCAACTGATAACTTCTAGAAATAAAGTATAATAATAACTCCGAAAATCATGTTGCTTGATTTATTTTCAAGACAAATGCATTTTGTTAAATTTTCGACAATCTTAGGATGTCATCTTCAGAACACTGTGTTGAAAATTTAACAACATGCATTTGTCTTGAAAATAAATCAAGCAACATAATTTTTGGTTATTATTATCATACTTTAAACCCACTTATGATAACAATAATTTGTTGACTGATTTTAATTTAAAGCTTACTTACACCTAGTTCAATCTGATAACTATCACTAATTATCAGATTGAAAAATACTTCAGACAGAGAAGTTGAAAGCTTTAAATTTTAATCAGTCAAAAGTTTATTGTTATTATATTGAAATATACCTGATTAGATGAATCTAGATGAATCTACACCCACTTACTTAAGCCCTTTCATTGCTTGACAATTCCTTCAAAGTAACTTGATTATATGGGCTTTCTTCCCTAATTCATTTGAGGTGTATCCACTTTGTATTGCTTCTTCTTGAGTGTCTTTCCTCTAGGCCTTTCTTGGCCCTCCTCTAGCTCTTACTCTTTCCCTACATCGTCCCATTATGTATGTACAACTACATGTTTGCGTTTTCAATTTATTTTGGATATTATCAGAGGATTTAAGAGCCAATGACATTACTGTGTGGGAGGACACTGTTGTTTCAGAAGCTGGGGTTGATCGCCTGGGTAAAAGAGCTGAAGCAATCATTAATGCTAAGGTAATATATATCATTAAATTCAAATATGATAAATATATTTTCTAGGAGGCCCATTCACTTATAGAAATGTTCTTCCATGGGCTTTTCCCTGCATATTAAATACAAATTTAGAGTCACACTTAATAATTCATCAGGTTGTTATATTGCATGCCAGTGTGCTATACAGAAGGTCCCCTGTTCAAATCCTGGCATTTTCAATTGAAATATATTTGGAAATTACAAACCCAGATACCATTTCTTTAACAATTTTGGGGGGGTCAGGTGCTTTAACTAAGATTTAGAGTGAAATAAGATACATTTGTCAGCTCCCTTTCTTAAAGAATTGAAGCATCAAAACAAAGAAATATTTTAGAAAAGTCTTTAAAAACTTAATATCTATATTATACTTGTACCTACAGTTTACAAGAATATGAGACAGGAAACCATGCAAGTAATATGGAACCTGGGAACAGACTATGTATCCAATTTATAACATTTTAATTCAGTACATTTGAACATTGATCGTATAAACATAAGTTTCTGACCAAGCAGAACCAGTATTTGTACAATAGAATTATGATACATATTTCCTTTTATATTTTAATTTTA
>JAVSBT010394291.1:0-10876 GCA_033118115.1 Pharyngocirrus eroticus
TGACCATATCAGTAGCCTGGGTCCACTCTCACATTCTCTGTAAATTGTCGTATGTACAAATAAAGAATGATTACACACAGTAACAGTTTATACTTTACTCTAGGTGTGTGGTTCACATAAAGTGGTGAACAAACTTCTCAAAGTAATCTCTAAACTCCAAATTTTACAACTGAAAAAACTGCATATTGCAAAGGAACGGAATTAATTTTCTCCACTGTCGTTAAGTGTTAACTAGATCCATCTTTTATGTGGACAACTATTCAAGTGGGTTTATTTCCAGAAAGACCACAGCTGTGAAATGGAAAGTATACAGTCAAACTTTGCTGCAAGAGATCCTCATGAAAAGAAGCACCTCACTTGCCACTGGCAAAAAAAGCACAATTCATATTCTGATTTATTTTATCCCACATTATGAAAGCATCCCCTAAGCTGTTTTTACATTGAGTTGATTTTAGTCGATTTGAAGTGACTTTTTAGCTGAAAATCTTTAAAGCCTTTTAGAAGTCTATAGTCTAAGTGCAGATACGATTCTAAAGTCAGTCTAGTTGAATGAAGTGTATCAATATCAGAAACATCTGGCTTGTTTCCCTATCCAGCAGAAAGGATGTAAAATATGGAACATCGTTTGTGGAGTACATCCCCTTCCACTACAGCTCTTGTTCCTTCATGAATTGAGAGCTTGGAGGAAGCCAACGGCACATATAAAATAGTCGAAGTATATTGACAAATCTTTCGACCTATTAGCATTGCCATATGCACACCAGCTTTAAACTTTTGCAAACTGCTAGTCAGTATATCACTTCAAGACACGTCATATCGTTCAAAAGATTACAGAGTCATTCAGAAGATTATAAAGCTGGCTTTAAGAAAGAATTCCCTTCAAATTGACTCAATTTAAACACAGCTTTATGGAACCATCCCTATAATATGACAACAATCTTAAAGGTGGCCTTATTGGAATAGTCCGACTGTACCACATAAGAGGATAAAACTTTTACATTTAAGATTCAATGTTGACAATATGGCTTCACTCAGAGACAGATCTCCCAAAATGAGATGGATGAGTCCTTTTTTCAAAAAAGTGGTCATAATTCATGATTATAGAGTCTAAGAAGATTGATGGCTCTAGTAAATCCACACTTTTACAGATCATAAGAAAATCTAAAAACTAATAGATTTGCGTAAAAAATAAATATAAAACAAAAAAACAATATTTTCCTTCCTGCTTTACCTGGAAATAAGATTTTCAAAGAAACATGCACGTGGGAAGATTTTTGTAGTTTCATAGAAGTATCATTTTTCACTAGATGGTTTTTTTTCTGATCAATTTGTGAAATAAACTTTCCCAAGATATGATATAAAAGGGGCACAATTTCGTGTACTGTATTTCCTCAGCATTGGTCTGTAGATACTCTTTATGCCTTTAAGCTTTTTGCAGTTTCTGTGATTAGGAATAAGACTGTTTGAAGTAATTTGGTACCTTTGAAGATAGCTGGTTGCCTACAATTTCATTTATGGACCATCCAAAGAACTGAGAAATGACCTTTTCGGTGCTTACTCATTCCAAAGACATGGCTGACGGCTTTATTGCTGTGGATAAACATCATGGTAAAATAGTTCATTTACTTGTACATCATGTACATTCTTTTGGCTCTGTTACAGATATCGAAATTCATGCCGAGACCTGTCTTGGAACAATTTCATTTGGATCCGTCCTGTATAAAATCTAAAAGAACGTTTTGTGTTAAGGATATAGGATACCTTTGAGGGTATATTTGAATATATTTGATCTATCCAAAGATGAAAATTCAGTATTCATGTATTCTTTATGGCCAAACCATATAATTTGCATAGGATATATGAATGTTTACACTGCACAATCGTGGCTTTCTTTTTGGGGCAAGAGAATGGTCAAATATGCCTCTTCATCATCTTCGTCCCCACTTCGCAATGTAACATCTATATTCCCAATCCAAATCATAGGACAGAAACAACAAAATAAACGTCATGCCTGATCGCTTGATCTGATTCACAATATTTGATTCTACAGTTCTAAATGAGACCCTAAAAGTCTATTCAGGAAAAGGTTAGGCTGAGTTTGCTTTTGATAATTGGGTGGGGCTATCGTTTATCAATCTGTTTAAAGTGATGCAATACACACCCATTGGCAATGTGTGTGTATTGAACACTGATGGCAAAGGTCCTTCAATAAAAGGTCATATCCAGGAAGGATGATTCTCAGCATTCACACTACTTTAGGATTAGTTTCATTGGGCCTGCCCTTTAGCAGGTCCTGATAAGGGCCATCCAATTATTTTGTAGTGTGAATTGGAAAGGACAGGTCTTTCAAAATTCCCAGATCTATCTCATAGTATAGTGTGACTTGCGATTGAATTACATAATATTCAGTGAATCCAAAGCATGTGTCTCCACCACTAATGAATGGTGAAGACCTTTTTTTCTTTGATTCACACCAATGTGATTGTTATTGTTAGTTTTATATAGCGCCTGCTTCTATCACATAATTAATAAAGGCGCTAACACAAAAAACAAATCATAATTACATAATTTTTGAGTCTGACACAGAACTTACTAATGGAGTTTTTATTCTGCATTTGTTGTTGGATCACTTGGCAATTAGGATATTTTCTTATGTAATGGCATATCATCTTGCATTTGAAAAACAAGGCAGTGGGCGGCATGAATCATGTGTTTCTGGTCTCATATTCAACTAATTAAGTCGTTTACTTTATTATCATAATTTAAGTAAACAAAGTTGAGTTTCCATTACAACAACACATGTAGACTTTTAAATAACTCTCAAAATTAAGGATTTGATGAAGCATCTTTTCTGAACACACTTTATAGTTTTGAGAATCAATGAGGACCAAGAAAGAAGCAAGTAATAAATTACTAGCTACATTTATGAAAAATGAATCATGCTTACAATTTGTAACATATCTTTTATTTGCTTTTATCATAATATTATAGAATATATATTTTTCTATTTCAACCTTATTTCAATTAGCCCCTACTGCAAATCTAAAGTTGGGCCATTCCAAATTGATTAGTCGGTTGATGGGTTCGACTGACCCACATTTTCGTGATTGAAAATTTTTTTTTTTTTCAAAATGTTTTTTTTTTTGTCAAAATTAGGCAACCAAATCAATCAAAATCATTGTAGGCTTGTACCAAAAGATTCATCGACCAACTAATCAATTTGGTATGGCCTTATGTACAATTACATGAATTTTACCTTGTTTGTAACTGAATAAGTGGCTACAAGCCATACTTTTTGTACATAAAAAAGGTCACAAATTAACCAGCACTTGTGAAGTTTCTCTGAACATTTTCTTGATTTTGCAAAACATGAACTAAACCATATAAAGCAGATCAATACAATATAATATTAAACCTATCTTATCAGGAAGATTTTAATTTCAAAAATATTATCTTTGTATCTTAATGAGTTTTACAAAATAAAAACAATCAAGTAAATCAAAACTGTAACCATATTTTGACCTCAAGAAGCTAGCATTAGTTGCTACACATTGTTTTAAGTATTTCAACACATATCACTCAGTACAATAACAAAATAATCTGTGAAAGTATTTCTTTCTATAAAGAACCTGTAACTATGCAGGGAGATCAAAGCTTTTGCAAAACTAACTATTAATGAATTCCACATTTTGTCAAACATTACAAACTGTGTGTCAACATCACAAAATAAAGGCAGTGGCATTTAGCTAAATAAAAATAATTGCCTTCACAGTTACTACCAAGAAGAAAAAAAACTGTTAAAAAACTGTTTTATCATCGTTAACACTCTGGGCAAACCAAAATAAATAAATATAGAACATTACACATAGAATATCATTTTTCTTGGCCTTGGGAAAATATGAATTAATCCTAACCTCCTATTGAAATGAAATAAAATCAAAAAAGTAAAAAAAATCCTATTGCACTAAATAAATTTGATCTGAAACTATTCATGAACATTTTTCACCCTTTTTAAAGATGTCAAACATTACTGTACCAATTCCGTAGTTGCAATGTATAAACGTTTGACAAATATCTTATTTTATTTATTCAAAGTTGAAATAGAACTGTCCATGGTTCATTTGTATAATCATTATCATAACAATGTACCAAATACTACACTTCTATAAAAATCAGATCTTGTTATCTAATACATACTCATCATAATAATTATAAGACAAGAAAGAGTGCAGAATGCTCCAACATTCTTGGCACAAGAGCAGGGACAGGTACATAAAATTTCAATTGGTTAGGAAATGCCCTGAATACACAAAATCCAATGAGTATAGAATAATCAGCTTGCAGGAAATTATATGTAGCATTAGAGATTCTTTTGTAGAAAAAACTTGAGTCACATTAAAAGGCATTTACATGCAATTTTTTTTCAATTATAAATAAAGTTACTTCTTTTTTATAAAATATCAAAATTTTGTAACAATTACATTGTATCATAAAGACAAACTACAAAACATGTTAATAACACACTCTTGTTAAATCCAGCAAGTTATCAGAATTACATGTCATCAGTTAAACAATAGCATATAAAGTACTTCTGAAAATATAATCACTCATCATAATCTTCTTCATAAACATTTGTCATATACAATTACATACCATCAGTGAATAAATCAAAATGTAATCTACAATTCAATTCAACAGTTTGCACATAAAAAATAAATTTGTCTTCAAATTCTAATAAACCAATCGAGAAAAAAGACTATAAATATTCTTATCATACAACTGATTATGTCATTTTTACTACTACGTTTAATATTCAGTATTATTGTACCAGGAAATCTTTATAATTCTTGATTTTTTTGAGTTTCTTTTTGATCTCATTGATAAATTCTACAGGTTGAACCATGATGGAAATATCCAAACCGACTGCATTTAACCTTGGCTCTACCTGTAAAAAAAAAAAAGATGAAAAGAAGATCAGCTCTAATTAGTTCTTTTGTCTTTAAAAAAAAAAAAAACCTGTCTTGAATTAGGGGATGCTTTTAAGTTAGGTCACAAAGTTTATGGTTAGAAGTAGTTTCCATCTGCATTCATTAGCCTCAAGCTACCCACCGATCAAGGTGTTGATAATGCCAATTACCGGCTTTCCTATAACATGCTTCACAAAAACAGAACTGTTTATAGTTTTGTTCGACTTTCCCTAGATCACATTGAGCAACAGCGTTGTGTTAAAATTAGCTTTGTGTTGTCAACTCTGTAATTTTGTTTTTGATTTTGCTGTGATTCTTTCTGACATTTCAGAAGTGAGTTTCTTCCTTTAAAACAAGCTAGACATTGACATTTCCAAATTTACTAAATCAACTGACGTCATTTCAAATGAAAAGAGGATGCAAAGCCTGTCACCTATGAGACTTTGCGGGCTATGCAGTAATTTGTATATAAGTAGCAGAGACAGGCTTTGCGGGGATCAATTTTGTAAAGTCATAACTTAAAATTAATTTTAGAAAATGTTTTTTTTATAAGATTAAGTCATAACTTAACATTAAGGCTAGAAAATTGAGTTCAATCCCCTTGTGATTTGCTTTCTTGACAAGACACTTACCTCATTGTCTTTGAAAAATAAATTCAGTGATCTGTGATTGATTTCTGTTAGCCACCAGTTACAGAAATTAGTGCCATCTAGTGTAGGAGCTTGAGAAGGGAGTCCACTTCTACCAGTCAAACCTTCAGGGTGAACTCGCGCAATCTTAAAGAGAAGTCAAAATCAAATCACTAAAAATTATGTCACAGATTAAAAATCAAAAACAGAACATTAAGACGATTGTTTTGTAGTAAACTATGTAAAATTCAAATATTATGCCTGGGTAGCCTTAAGCATGTGTTGACATATGACATTTCAAATAAATGTTCGTACTAAGAATCAGAATGTACCTCCAGATGGGGACACAACATTTCCTGCTACATGTTACAAGCACCATACAAGTAGCCTACTTACAAATAATGAGTGACCCATACCATACAATTTGAATTTGCTGATATTATTCAAACAAGTTTATTAGATTAGGAAACAGAAGCACAACGCCCATCACTACATACTGACAGCAGTGATATTTCACTTATAAAATCAAGTTTTGGGTCATGAAGGAAATTTCAGTTCATGCTAACAGCACATTATCACATGTCATTAAAATTCCAACACCCAATTTAGCTGCCATGTCAACATAAATTACTTTTGTACTACATCAGATAACTATATTGGTAGCAAGAAGTACATTCTAGTAAGCTTTTAATTCAGTCAATCGCATATTTGTATTATCCCAAGCCCTCAAAAAAAAATTACTTTACATATAATTGTGTAATTAAAAAAAAAAAGAATTACCTCAGCAGTTCCTCCTTCTCTAAACAAGCCTAAATTTTCTTCATCAAACATTCTTTTCATTGCATAAACTCTGGCATGTGGAACTCTTCTTAGAATGAAGGTAATTTTGTCTGTATCTGAACAATGTTTTATCAATTTATATGCCATTCGTGCACTTTCTAATACTTGTCCATTGATAGATATAATCTGGTCTCCTATGTGAAATGCATTATGTAAAAAAGGTCTTGCTGTTTGGTTCCAACCTGCCAGCCTAAAATAATAAAAACATAATATGTAGGATCTGGAATCATTATGTGAAGTCAATAGCACTGTTTTTCACAATAACAGTAATGTAATGTGATGTGATGGTGACTAATTTTCACAATGTTTTGACAGCAAAAAATTGCAACAGTTACTGAACAAATTTGTCTACTGACAAAATAATAATTTACTCTACATCCTTCAACTTTTATTAAAACATCAGGCATTGCACAAATTGATCACAAAACCTAATACAATTGAAACCTTGATTGGACACTCATTATATCTGATTTAAATTTATATATCTGGACAATAAATCATCAGTACCAGTGTTACTTACCAAACTGAACCAAAAGCTTCCACCAAAGCTAATGCAAGATAGCTATCTCTACGTTTGAGGACCACCTTTACTCCCCCAGAGTTATTCATTTCTTTCCTAAGCATGTCAATTTGATTCTGTTTGAGTGATACATTAGCATTTCTACTCAACATTCTTTGTGGAAAATAAGCAGGGGGAGCATCAGTTTCATTAGCAGGTGGAGCTCCCCACCCAAATACAGCGTCAGCTTCGTCAAATCCTATAGCCTCTCGCATTTTCTCTGGAAGGGCAGATGGAGATGTGGCCCCTGCAGTCGGAGATGTCGGAGTAGATCCTGCGCCAGAAAATGAATATGTGGCATGCAGAATAGGCGTACTGGGTACCCCAAACGAATCATCTGACATTCCTACAGGGCGAGCAAACATTCCGTAAATGGTATTACCTCCTCTTGTTGGTGTTTGTGGTACTTCCATACTTCCTCTATCTGGTGTTTGGGGTGTAGCTGGCTGAGATGGTGTTGTTGCGAGTGATCTAGGTCTGTTAGGTAATGCTGGTGGCGGTGTAATGGGTGGTGGTAATGCTGTTGCACCATTTTGTTGATTTTCAGTATTGCCATAAATTGGTGCTGTCTCAGGATTGGGTTGATCATCAATGTCTACAAGTAGTGATGACGGTTCTTGGGATCCATCTGCTGTTTTACCACTTCCTGACACAAAAGATAACTTTCTTGAAGCTTGCCTCTGTAACTGACCATGTGAACTAGTCGGACGAGGCGGCAGAGCTGGACCCTCAGAATTGTCTGATGAAATATCATTGCCTTGTGCTGGGGATGGAGTGTCCGTGGCATTTTTAGACCACAACTCTTGATAAACATCAAACGAAGCTTCCCCATTTTGAGGAGACATCATCCGATTGGAACGTGAATACACATCGAAAGTGTTGTCCCGATTTTCGGGAGACATCATCTGTCTTGCATTCATTCTGTATTCATTAAACAAATTCTCATCAAAAATGTCTTGTTGATCCGCACTTTTTTGCTCAGCAGCTGAAAGATTTAATGATAGTGGAGCTAGGGGTGTTGTATGTGTCTGTGCTGCTGGCCGTACGGAATAACTTTCTGTTCTAAATGCACTTCTGTTTCCTAATGGATCATCCACATAATCATGATCCTACAATATAAACAAAAAAAAGTTATTGCTAATGTCTCATTAAAAAAAAAAAAATTTCTTTATATGCTTCCTCATACATTTGTTATAAAAAAATTGTTCGCACCCTATAATATAACAGAGAGTATTTCCTTTGGTATGGATGCTTACGAGATACTGCAGAACCAGAAGTTTACTATTCCTTTGATGTTCAGTGTAACCAAGCCTCCTGTTAGATTCTAAATCAACGGAATCTAGCTTTACGCATTACAAATGTTATTTATGTAACAATCTGGCCTCAAAATCTATAATATACCGAAGTACAATCCAAATATTTGAGAGACATCTATTGGCACAGTTAAAGGAACCTACTCCAGTACTCATCAAATGACTGTCAAATAATTCTTGTATGCATTGACTTATCTTTATTACTAAAAGATATAAGAATGAGATACACAATGTAATCAAACTCTGTATGAGGCTTATTAGCAAGTTTCACTCACAAATTCAGTACAACAATATGAGCCAATACTGATCATGATGTTTTAGGAAAAAGAAAAAAAAAAAGGAGAAAATAATGCAAATTTTTGAATATACACTTTTTATATTTTTATATTATTGCTTTTGAGTTACACCCATTGACTCATTGTGCCTTACATCGCCACACATTCAAAAGTCATTTCTTTGCATGAACGTTGCTTTAGATCACAACGTATGATTATGTCTTGAATAGGTTTTAATTCTGAATTCAACACATGAACAATCTAACAGGAATACCGATGATCATGAATACATGATCATTTTTTCCAGATGGATAGCAGATCATGACAACAAATCATGAGTAAAACTAACAGTGTATTGAATGAAACACAAACAGATAATGTTTCATGACGTTTACAATGGATAAACAATACATTTACAATATTTCCTCTGTATGACTAATTTGTTCTGCACTGAATGATATAATATATCTATATATTTTGCAAGCATGAAAGGATATATAGCCTCCCAGCAAATATTTTTAGATTTCCTATAATAAATCAATATGTCACGAATCCTGTCATATTTATGGAATGATTTAGAATATGGCAATAACACTCGAAACAAAACAGACTCCATGTTTGCATTTCCTTCAATAAAAAAATAAAATATCATTCCCTTCAAACAACAACATTATGGTATGAATTCTCTCTTTGGCAATATAACAGATATCTACCAGGGAATAATCTGATTTGTAGGTTTTGGATTTCGACAAGCAGTTTGTATCTATCCCAACCTAATTTCTCCAAATGTAGAAAAAAAATCAACTTTGGTCGTTTCTTACCGTAAAAACTTATAAGTTTCAAAGTTGAATAATTTTTTTCTACATAGGACAGATCATTGGCAATTTTACATGTCTACAAGTAACAATAAATGGCTTTCTCTATCTAGTCCCTTGTATTGTACATGTATACAAAATCCCAAACACAATACGTACATGAATGTTGAATCATTAAATGCATTCAGTTACTATGATTTTGGTTTCTGTGACCTCTTTACACCCAAACTCAAAGGATTTAATGGTTCACAATGACAAATTACATGCACGTGTAAGTATCCCAAACAAGATTGAATTTGATTCAGTTTTACTTTGATTTATAATTTGTAATAAATTCTAAGTTGTGTTTGTGTATCATGTTAAGCTTTTTCTATTAAAATAAAGGCTTTGGTGATGTTTAATAATTATGTTCTCATTACTGATTGTGATCATCAATAACTATAAAAGATGAGTTTACTGTTATCTTGTAGAATTCGAAAGGTTAGTTTCCAAGTTCTTACATGCCCTTTTGAATATTTAAAGAAAACAACTACTTTATCACTTATAAGCTGCAGATTACTGGTGGGCTTTACTAACATTTTATACCACTCTTAATATAAAACAATAATGAAACATGAATGTAGAAACAGTACAAAGAAACTTAACATTATGCTCTTTTAAACAATTGTGGATATTGTGACTTCCACCCATGAAGGAGTATGCATTTATAGGTTATCGACAAGTATATACAGTACATTTCTCCAATCACAAAACACCAAGTTTGGTCTCCTTTTACATAAATCAACCAAGAGTTGAAACGAATTCTAGAACAAAACTTTAAATTTAAACCTTGTTATTGATAGCATGCATGATTGGCCACATGATTCAAGAATATTGAAATATGTCTTAACTCTAAAGTCTAGTTTTATACAGAAGATCCACTCCAATTTCCAAGAGTATATCAAAGTAGTGCTGTACACATACAAGACAAATTCAGGAAGTGGTTTTTCATATATCTAAATGTCCCTATTCCTACATTATTACTAGACTTTTTAGGCTTTATTTGATCAAGAAAACCCTTACTAATTCGATTCAGTTATTACATGATATAAGAAGCTCACAATTAATTGCTACAGGAACACTAAATGTACAATCTAATACAACAACAAAAACAAATGGAGACCAACTATGTCAGCACGAAGTAATAATAGATCATTATTGTTCCTTGTTTAGGCATATAATATTTTGACTATCATAGCTGAGCAGACTGAAGAATAACACTGCATATGTACAAAGCTTGTACCATTTCCTCTTTGTACCATAAGTACATAATCTACATACATGTACACACCAGTACATTATCATTTATGCTCAATAAGAAAGACACTAAAAAAAGAGATACTTGCTAGAAACTTTAAAAAACTTCACCTATTCTGTAAATCTTTCATATCCTTGTTCCTTTTATTGTAATATTGAAACAGACGCCAACAGGGTCATAG
>JAVSBT010394402.1:0-25667 GCA_033118115.1 Pharyngocirrus eroticus
ACTACAAATATCTGGAAGAAAAAAATTATATGGTTGATAATAGTTCCCCCCAGGTATACAACATGCAAAATATGAATTGATTCCGCCGACCCCCATCTTCCGTGATTTTGGAATTTTGCCTGGTTTTCTCATGCATACCTTCTTAAATTATTGACTTATATATTCAAAGATGAGAAGCTTTTAACGTTTATGATTAATAAATCTTAATTTCCATTAGTATGAATTTTTAAAAACCTCAGTGCAGTAGTAAGTACTCTCCTTGGTCTAACTGTAAATTTTGTTTAATACCATCAAAGCTCAATCATTCTTTTGCTTACATTGTATGGTAATCTTTGGATCCCTATCTAAAGCTTTTCAGACCCTTAATGCAAATTGATTCAATAAGCAATGTTTCAATTATCAATTTGAACAGAAATAAAGCTGACACTAATTCTAGAAAGATAATTTTCCAACCATGTGTCATGATTTTGATACTGATACTTGTTTTCTCATGTGAGAATAGAAATGAATTTGTTCTTCTGTATTGATGCTCTGATCTTTCGTGAGAGCTGCCATAGAATAGGGTTAAACTCAGTTCAAATACATCTAGTTATTGTATTTAAACAATCACATTCCTTGCTAGTAAAAGATTAACATCATTTGTTTGTCTTTCATTTATACTAGTTTTAGAATTCTAGATGATAGGAATCCAATTAATGTTTTACAGGGGGAAAAGTTTATTAGTTGGTCTTCACAGATCTCATGAGTCCAAAGTGCTCATCTGGAACATGGAGTAGCTGTATTATTTAGCTATAAAAGGCAATACTCACCAGTGGGAGACACTGGGGATTGGCCAATGATTTTTTCATGTACACATGGTAAAATCAAATTTTTGACCTTTTTGTTTATACATATATGTAACTATATATACTTCATCCCACCTAGTTTAATGCTCCATAAAAGGGGTGCTTAGAAATTCTTTACTTTATATCTTGTTTTAATATGGAGTTTTAGTAATAAAAAAAATGGTACTGAAGTAGTAGAAACCTAACCTTATATGACAGGATGTTCATAATATTTTCTTCAAGTGTTTATTTAAAATGTGGCTGCTAGAATGACTCTTTTTGTGTCTGAAGTCTAATGCTGAAATAAAACTTTTAAAGGTGTATTATTGGAATGAATTTTTTTCTTTTGTTTCATGTTGCAAAACTGTACTTTTTTGTGTCAAGATTTGTGCTTTTATTTCCACAGTATCTTTGTCAGTGACCATTTAATCGAATTTTGGTTCAAAACTTAAACATGGTTCCAATAGGGAAATTGAATCTAAATCAGATTTATCTAACCATCTAGTTGAGGACTGCTTAGAGTTGAATTATAGATACAACGGCAGAGAAATTAATAAGATTTTATCTACTTCCTTCCTATAGCTAAACAAAAATGTTTTTTGAAAATTAAACAAAGACAATCCCCAATTAATTGTATAAAGTTTCTAGGTTTTCTTATTCTGCAGATCCAATCTTTTCTCTATAACCATTGTCAGGCAATTTTTTAAATGTAAACAGAACGGTGTTGCTGTGCAAATGATGGCAGGAGCAAATCAGCAACAACACAGTGCTCAAAGAGTGTGACCCCTTTTCCTGGCAGACTGAGTTGTCTCCAATACTTGCAGACTTTTTCTTGTTGTTTCTAGGATTCCTAAAAAAAAAAGGCATAAATCTAGTATTCTGATATACTGGGGCCTTGTTTGGATTTATTAGATAGCAGTACATGACCATTGAAGAAGGAAAAAAATACTTCAACAGGGCTAGATAGATAGATAGTCAGATAATAAAAGCAGTGTCTAAATGTAAGGGGAGACTTTTATGCGATACAGATTACAGATCGGGAAATTGGAGTTCATCGCCTCAAGGATTTTATCACATTATATTTACGTTAAAGGATAAAGTTTCTATACATTTCATATGTTAACTACTAGACATTGGATTAATGCTTTTGGAGTGATATTATGCTAGGTTTTGGATAAAGGAGACAACATAAAGCAATTGAGGTAAGTGAGGAATTCTTCAAAGCTTACAAGTGATACCAAGACTTTTTATATTTCTATCAATAAATGTTGGGAATTTTTTATTTGTTTTTGCTTCAACCATCTTTAATTATGTCTTTGTCAATTATGGTATATTTTCATATCAACCTCCCCCCCCCCCCCCCCTTAATAAATAACTGTTGCAAGAGTTTTAGGCAGATCATCAAGTCATGCTCCATTTAGGATATTATTTTTGTAGAAATACCAAGTCATGCATTTTAGAGGTCCAATACTTTTTTGATATTAAGTTGATAATGATATTTCCAGCTATTTCATCGTGCAATAAATCATGCCACAGTTCAGTTATTGGCATTTTCAGGAAACCTACTGTGAATGTGTGTAACATTATTCATTTTGTTTGTCAATAAGTAACAGACACATCTTTTGTGGATTTCCAATGCTGTTTTCAAAAGATTGCAAATCATGGCAATATATTTATTGACAGGTTAGCAATGGCCTAGCTATTACAGTTCACTGACAACAATTAATATAGAAACTTTGCATTGTGATGTAAGTCATTAATTATATGAAATCAATACTTGCTCTACAGAGCCATCTGGTATGAGAAACAGAACCCTTTCAATAGACTGACATTTTCATTTCTTTTATGCCTTTTGTAAATAGAGACTTTAAATCATCCTAAACTAAAGAAAATCTCATCAAATATGTAGAGTGTAATTAGTAGATTTAATCAAACTTTGATTAAGTTTGTTGTTAAATGTAACCAATATTTTCATTGAAATCAATTTGCTATTTCTATAACCATGTTATGTTTAGAATTCCTTGCACAATGTTATGGAGTAAATAGGCAGACAATTCAAAAAGCTCCCATTGTATTTTATATGAATAATTTTTCTCTTGTTTCTATTGCTTTGTGGATCTAATATTATCTTATCTACACTTTGTATTCAGCGCTTGTAAGAAAGGATTGGCTGAATTGGTCATTCAAGTTAGTCAGCGCCTCAAAGTGTTTGGTCTTGTCTCATCTGTGGCTTAGGCTTTGGCTACTTTGTAAGCTTGAAATAAAGGCTATCATCCAATCAGACTTGTTTCTGTTAAGGCTTGTGTATAAAGTTTGTTTGCACTGTAGCCTGCCAAATTTCTTTTGACGGCTTTTTGGTGTGGAATGGGTAAATTCAATATCCTGTACCCTTGCTTCTTCCATTCATCATCTGTCCTTGGGGTTTATTGGGCGCTGTCTTATAAGCCTCTTCTTGATAATGGAAGGTCAAACCACACACAACGAGACTTCAACACAGCATAACAAACTAAGTATTAGATATTGTGAGGTTTCGAATTACTCAGGTTGATGATTGGAAAGGACATTTTGAGATTGCTTTACACGTCTTCCAAAGTAGGCTTTTTCCCCAAGAACCAACCTACTTAAACCTGCATTGAGATGTAAAACTAGCCTGTGAAGACTAATTTTGCAGCTGGTTAATTCTACAGAATACTGTCTTTTCTGATAGCATTCTGAAAGGGATAGTTGTGGAGCTAGAGAAATTAAATAAAAACAAAAACAAATGAAAACAAAAACCAACAGCAACATTAGGCATAAGTCTCTTCAAACTGTTGTAGTCTTAATTCCTGCATAATTCAGTGGGCAATACAATTTTTCATAACCTGCCACTTGCATTTGCAGTGAAATTATTTGTTAGACATTTTTGATTAAGAAAAGGTACAAGGTATTGACAGGTGACACATTTTTGAATCATGTGTATGCCAATACTCTGATGAATCACATTTTTGTTCTTCTTTAAATGTTACATTTTATACTTTTTGCTGTCAATATCCAGTGTTACTGTAGCACTGTAATATGACATATAAATCAATTTAGACTACAAATTGACAGCAAGATGTCAACTAAACATTGTCTATTTAATAGCATTGGTGTCATATAAAATTGATCCATGATATGGATATGTATATATACATGTAAAGTGTGATATATATTTTTGCACCTTTATGTTAAGGGTCTTCATAATTATACAGTGTCTTTAATTGTCAGGGTTGGTCACAATTGATGATACAAACATCTTCACAATGATATAAGATGGAACTGTACCGTCACAAGAACTTTGAATGAAATATAACGTCTATTTTCATCCTGCCTTACAAGTATCGCAGAGTCGTATATCATCGAAGTCCCACTGGATTTGATGATGAAGAATATTTGCTGTACTTCGGTGAAAAATGGAACATGTCTAAAGCAAGAATCTATTCAATGCCTGAGGTACAAAACACTGAAGATTTCCACTTCTTAAAACCTATTCAATATTCCAAGTACATACGTTTTTCTTGCATAAAAGGACCCTCCAAAAATTCTATAAAAGCCTTAAAAGGGGGAAAAGCATTGATATAATTTCTAGAAAAGTATGGGGCAAAAGATTGGATTTTGTTACAGCCTTAATTTCTTGTCTTTCATAAATCCAGGCCATGCAAGGAGGAATTCAATATTTTGGCACTTGATTGTGTCATAGTAAAGCAGCATTATTTTCTCTCTAAAGATACATTTTTATCCATTTTCATCTCTTTTTCTCTATTTTCTTTTTTGTACAGAAGTATTGATATTTTACAAAGATTCTAGTGTTTCATTTCAACATAAGAACACATAAGAGCAGATGTTGCTATTTGGCATTTTATATCAATGAAAAACTTGACATAAGGTTCAGCTGATAAATACTTTGTTTTACTACTACTGTTTGTATTGTAACTTTGGTTTGATTTTAGATCACTTTGAATTCCGCAGAAATAGAAATAAAAACAAATAATTTCTGATAGAAAAGGAACATTATGAAATTATATCAATCTACAGCTGGATCTCTTTTTCTCTGAAAGAACAACCTATTGCTTGTGTTTTACATATGGAGTAGAAGTAAGCAAGATCATAGAATTGTAACATAAAGCACTAAGAAATACTGTCATTGTTTTGAATTAGCAGAACTAGAAATATGATTGTACTGTTTTGTAGGTAAATTGTTATAAGTAAAAAAGTATGTTCTAATTAGTCTTTATCACAGATAGAAGGCATTGATAACTTTTTAAATCTTAAGTTTGTCATTATATAGCAACAGGGGTACACTGCTGAACTATTGACATTGTTATCAATAACATGTAATGATATTTGAAACTTTCTTCACACCTAAGTCTTATTCTAACAATCATTTTGCTCTTAATAAACTCCTTGGAGACATCATTTATTGCAAACTAATCCACATCAAGAAAAAAAGGAGGGAAAGGAGTATTTCATTCCATGATATCCTTAAGCTAAAGACGTCGGAATTGTGCTATTAGAATGGTAGACATACAAAAATCTCTAAATTCTTACTTTTAGCTCTGTAAATCAGAGAAAATATAGAAAAAAAGGTCTGGTGTCTGCGTTTTAGCAGAATGTATGTACATTATAGAAGCAACTAAATGGTCCCCGGAGTTCTATCCAGAGAGCAATTACATGGGATTTATTGTATCTATTTACCAATGGAATGCTTCTAGCAAATTTCATATTGCATCTTTGAATGAGCAATTTCTTGACGCACCAACAAGTAAATTTTGAAAGTTCTCAATGCAAGTCTTCTCAGACAATAAATTTAGGAAATTGCCCTGTACCTACCTAAACCAGGTCACTGGTCATGTTTTGTAAATATCAATAAAAAATAATGCTTTTATGTAGCATAAAATTGATGTACATCCATGTACATTGATCTTATTATCATACATAAAAATACTACACAGAGGGCCAAAAATATTTCACATTGTAGAGTATTTTTTTTCAAGCTATTGAACAAACTCATTATTGTGAAACATTTGTATTTTGTCTGATCTTTTGCTTGAATTATGTGTACAGAATCTTTCTGCTTTCAAAGCAGAACAAATCCCCGACAAATTGTTTTTTAACATTGATTTCTCTTTGTATTGCTGTATGTGGTGTTTTACCCTTTCCAGTGTAAGAATATAGATTCCTATTATATAACATATATCATCAGCCTTTTGCTATTGTTTCTTAGAATTGTTTTCCCCCCATGGGAATACTTTCTGAAAAGGGGACTCATTTCTTTGGCTTAATAATTGTATTAGACCATCATTTGTTTTTGTTTGCATTTTTTATTATTTTTTGCTGATATTGTCACATAATTTTTACTATTTCTGCAGTATGTATTTTCATAATAGGTTGACAATACATAGTGCAGAAATAAAACTACAAAAAAAGCATACCAAAACATTTTTTCTTCTATAAATAACGTAAATATTCTCTAAGGATGCTCTTAAGTTGATATTTTTCACATCTTTGACGTGAGACACTCAACAAGGTGATAACAGCGGAACTATAGGAGTGCAATTTCCTTGAAATAGATGTTTATAAATGTCTCAGGAGTTCAAATTTAGATATTGTTATCCCTTCATTACCTAAAAAAAGAAGAAAAAAGGGTAATTTTAAGCACATTCTTAGACACATTTAAGAAAAAAAGCAAGGGGCTGGAAAAACTTTGGTTGTATCATAGGAAATATCATATGCCATAAAGGTGCTACATATTGTAGAGTGTAAAAAAATATGACAAATCAGGATAGGTAGAAGTACCTGGATAAATAGGTTATGGTTGAATAGGATAGAGAAGAAGAATTAGGATATATATATGATAGAATTGATAAAGAAATATCTGGATTAATTTATTATGGATCGTGTTCATTTCAATAACAGGAAGAGAGTTTGGAAATATGCAAAATCACCATAAGAATTGGCCCTCAGAACCCTGAAAATGTGTAGATTTATATAAAAACAAAAAACCTTACTGGCTTGAATTAGGATATATACTCCTGAATGATAGAAAGAAATCAGTATTTGGAATTATATTTGTTGATTAGATTAATGAATTGTCAATTATATGGACAGAAAATTGCATTATTCCATGGTTTCTTTGTATCATTTACTTTCTTTCATTTGCCTGCCAGATATTTCTCCTTTTATGGTTTCTCAAATTCTGTTATGTATTTAATTACTGTAAATCAAATTTGAAAAGATTTGTTGGCTACATAACAATTAATTTTGTATCTTCTTTTTACAAATAAGAATAAATGAGATCATTTTTTTGAGGGCCCCATGGAAGATCAGCATTGCTGAATGGGTTACCCTCTATGTAAATAAACCTTATAAATAAAGGTACAATACTGTGCTTGCTACACTTTACACCGAAAGCTTTTGGTTTAGGAATTCATAAAATAGTTTCTGTAAAGGCACTGAAAGAAAAAACCTCGTAATGACAGTGAAGAATTGCCAAAAAGACTACCCAACCTTTTGTATTTCATAAAGTCTGCCTTTCTAGAACACTGAACACTTTACATGAATTTCAATTTCATAAATGCCCAACCTGCAGGAAGACCATTCCAATTTTAGCTTCCAATAAACGGGCCACAAATCATAGCTAGCCAATAGTCTGTCAGTGGGGACATGAATTCCAATGTAAGGATTGCATGAGTTGACTTACCCAATCATAAGAATATTCCCCAGCAACAACAGTTCCGTACAAAGCGGTTTGTGTGTTTATGTGTGTGCATGGAAGGAAACATGATTGTCCCTAATGGATGGCATGAATATTGGGCTCCCATGGGGAATGGTGATGTTATGGATATGATATTCAAGGTGTCGCTTAAGTTTGAAATATGTTCTCAAGGGATGTCTGTATACCAGTCAAAAAACATGCATATCATTCACAATATTTCTTTGGATATGTCAACTTTACTAAGAATAATGTGTCATTAAAGAAATTTTAACAAGCTCAATCGAGACTGTTTATGTAAAAAAATTGAGACAATACTGCAATTGCAGGAACAGACCACACAACATGCGCAGTAACAAGCCAATTGTAATGTTGAGGGGTTTTATAGATTTGAAGAAAAGGCCCTGCACCCAAATATCTAATGCAATCATGACTATGGAATATGACATATTTCTGTGGAGCCCTGGATAGCAATAAAGTGTTGAAAGATGATATCTGTCTCAAAGAACAGAGGATTCCTTTTAGAGAAATAGTCGCAAGAAATAACATAAATTCCGTCAATGTGATAGGACCTCTGATATATTGGATTGTTTCCCCTTTTCCAGTTACACCATTCTATTTAAGATATCCTTTAAATATCTGCCATTAAGTTGTATCCTTGTCAGTAGAATTTTCCAAATAGTAGAAACAAATGCTAAATGATAAGCGTCAAAGTACATGTTTGTACCTGCAGATCTAGCATGTACATGTAGTTAGCAAATAGCCCTGATTGAAATGGATACTGCAAACCTGTAAACTATATGAGAATGAGTTTCCAGACACTTATCCAAAATACCATCAGATTTTCTTTTTAAAAAAAACCTGGCCACATCCTGCTCAAGATTATCATTGTTTCCTTATATCCTCACTGAAGTATCATGTTTCCATCCATGAAGAGAGTACTAAGAAATGAGGACATAAAAAGCCCGCTGGTCATTGTATGGTCGTTTTCTAAATGTAAGGATTTCTTATGGCTGTGCAATAGGTCCTTGGAGACGGCTGATACTTTTAGTGAGGTTTCTACAAGTCATCTAGCATAATGGCTCCAGTAAATGAAATTACAAAGTTACTGATACTGAAGTATAAAAGTGCTTTGACTAAGAAAACAGTGCTAAAAGCCTTACTTTTATATGTTGTTTATTGGGCTTGCAAGATAGCGATAAGAGGCAAATCTTGTTACAGAAATTCTATCAAGGAAGACGATGGTAGGCCATTAATAGAGACTCTGATAATCAGAGGTCCCCATTACTAAAGAGCAAAAGTAATGTCTACAAGCTTTGATGTGACCCATCTCGGCTTCCCTGCTGGAATATGAAGAGGCAGAGATGACAGAAAGCACGATTCAAAGCAAGAAGTGTGAGAGTAAATTGGCTCGCACTTCTCAGCTGTGTGACAAAATTAATTACATAGTGTATATACATGGAGAATTTTCAGCTAAAAAAAACATGGTTCCTGTCTCCTAGTTATTCTTGGTTTGCTTGAAGGAACTTTATGTAATTAAATGAAAGCTTTTGATTTAGAAATGTGTCGCTAAAAAGGCAGACATACACATTTTGCCTGCATGGAATTTATTACTAGAAATCTGTCAGTACAAGCTGTTACTTGCTACAATGTTTTAAAGAATCATTAAATGAGAAATATGGTCCAGGGGAAATAATAGTGCCCGTTATTTGGTCGTCAATATTATTGAGTTGTTTGATTGTTGAAATCATGCTATTGTTTGTGTGGAATGTTCAATGAATAATAATTATTTCTCTTTTGTCTCATAGATAATAATCTAAATAAGGATGTTTTGGAGATGATACAACCTAACCTGATTTGTTCATTAAAAATAGTTACACTACTGATTAATAATAATCTTCAATCTAGTAACCTTTAGAGTATCTTTAGATAACATTTGTCCTTGGTATTCAAAGATAAGGATAATGAATAACTTCAGTTCAAGTTGAGATGGGTGTTATATGTATGGCTTCTGGGGTCTTCACTATGTCTTCTAGGAAGTTGATAGGACAACGAGGACAATATCTATAGATAGGCTTTGATTTAGATTGATAACAGAGTTTTTCTTACGGAATGAACACATTCACATGGAACTTATAAATGAGGGCAGCAAATATACTGTCCAATGAAGCCTTAACATTGATGATAAACAGTTTGAACATTGATCACCCACCAGTAAACACAATTCATGATTATTTATACCCTGGTCACAGTTCATAATTCATACTTGCTGGGTAAATATACAGAATTTAGAACAACATTTAAACAATTTTCATAAGTCTTCAGCAATGAATACTTTCTGAATTATCTATAAGATCTTTGTCCCAGATGTTGAAAACTGAAAAACTAAATTCATGTAGACATTCAAAGTAGCAATCACTTGCTTTAATTGTGTTATCTGTTAACATGACCATCCATATTCATTAACAGGACAATGAACCCATGGTGAACCCATGGTGTAGTAAAAAGACGTTTGTTCCTTCATTTCACTAGCCCTGAGGCAGCCATTTTGAATTGGCCTCTTCTATAAGAAGTGACTGACATGGCTTGTACAATCTGATATTTATCATTCTTAATTTGTCCTGGGACTGTCATCATTAAAATATCATTCTTTTCCTTGCTATCAATCTCAGTTTAGCTGTATGTGATGCTGGGATTTTATTATCTTATTTATGGTTACATCATATCCCTTTTGCCTTCTCACTTAATAAATCTCAGCAGCTTCAGAAATTCAAGATTGACTTCATCATCATAATCTAATGACTGTTGTCATGTCATTTTCTATATGAACTCGCCTAGAATATCTGCCAATAATTTTAGACGAGGTTGGCAGTCCATTGGCACTGAATAATTAGGGGGGAAACCACAGTAATCAAATAAAAAATGGTAATATAACAAGCTAAACCATGGTTTCCGATATTGATTTAAGGCCGGATGGTCAACTTCTGGTCATCATTTCTATCCTATCATAACATTGATGGTCAAACTGTATAATCAGAACTGACTACAAAAATCCCTTCATTTGATATAATGGGATTCTCAATCAGGTTTAGGATTAGTGCCTTCAGAGATAGAGAACACAATTATGTTTAGAGGTAACCTTTTGATGCACAGGGTCTTGACATTACTGTCTGCTATTTGCAAAATTAGCTGTTGGCTTGATAACGAATGATGAAGTGTGGACTGCATGGAGAGGAATGTCGAGATACGATGAAATCTATGGACATAGAGAATGGAGTTTATAGTTGAATGTCCTTCAAGTGACTTCAAGTTAGTGCCATGACTTATAAGCAAGAATGGTGCTTTATGTACTCTACGTGTATTAAATCTCCTTTTATTGTATATAGTGCCACGGGCTTGTTTATTTATAGATTGTATGTCCCCTAATTTATGATACAAACCAGAACACAAAGAAAGTGTTGGTGTCTGTGTATGTTTTGGCCCTCAAAACATTTCTTTGTGTCAAACTTCAATGAGTTTACATCATTACCCTTTTCTTTGAAAGTATTCAAATGGTTCTAATCAGTCCTTGTTCAACAAAAGGATGTTTTATCAACAACAGTTTTTTTATCAAAAAAATTATCTCTAAAATGGGAATCTGACTGACAGGTGTGTAAAAGATTCAATTGACAATTCCATGTCAATTCAGATTAACCTATTTCTGTCTCTTAATTGTATCCATTGGTCCATATATCAAAATAGTTATGCTTTATTTCTGGTCAATGATATGTCTGGTTGTATTACTATTAGATAGTGGCCCTTTTATAAGACAAATCATTAATGTATTCATAAAAGTGCAACTACTCTTCTCAAGGGATAGTCAACAAGAATTGACTCAATAAAGTATTTTGGCATGAAAAAATATCTTTTATTAAGCTTATGATAAAAATAGAGTATAATTATATAAAACCAATCACAGACCATTCTGTACTCTTTGGCTAGAATCTATATACAAGAACTCCCATAAAAGACAAGTCTTGATTTATAAGTTATGTCATACCACACAAATTGATATAGAAGGAGCAAAATTTGTCTTCTAGGGATGGATTTTGTTTTGCAGTTGCAAGAGGTTTGCACTGATTATTCCTGTTTAAAATGTGATATAAGTACTCATACTTGAGGTAAAGAGCATTTTTTTTTCTTCATCTTTTCTTGGAAGACTTTTATTGCAAAGACATTCCTGTCCATTGCTTTTGGTCCATGGTATGACAACATATAGATTTATTTTTTACAATGAATGAATGGGTTAGTGAATAAATGGATATGACCATTTTTTTCCCCTTAAAGAATTGTGAAAATAGCTCAAAAAGTATCAATAATGCCATATAAAATGTCTTCATAACAGAAAAATCCGTTGCATGACTTTCAGGCTCCTTGGCTTGGAAGTACTTTCGTTTTGGGAGATTACAAGAAAATGCTTTTATGTTATGAGTTGATTTTTTACTATAATTCCTCAAGGAGGTGTACAATTTTTGTCAAAACTTTAAAAAAATGTTTTACTCTTTATGCACTCTTCAGACATCAGTAAACTTTTCCTATGAGACACTATCATTGAAAATTCAGAATAGAGTTATAAATGACAATTGTTTTTAGTATATTTGAGAAAAAAAACCTACATTTTTTCATATATATATAACTTCTTACATCTTTAATTCCAGGCATGGAATAAGATGATGATGCTATTAACATAAAAAAATAAGTGTCATCATCACAGATATGGCTGTGATCATTTTCAACACTAGTTCTCTGTAGAAATATGTTTTGATTGTCTTGTCTCTCTAAATCAATCCAAATGAACATCATGTATCATCCAATTGAAATTGTCATCTTTCATAGCATCAAAATGTAGTCTTGATGATTGGTCCTTCTGTGGAAGTTTGCAGGCTTCATTGCAATGAAGGCATAGAAGAAAGCTATTATCTTTGAAGGACTAATCACCCCCCCCCCCCATTTCCCAGGAGACACATGGGAATATTTTACCATGGAGTGTTATGAGAGAACCAATTATCATATTGTCACAACAAATTATTGGAATGTGACCATAAATGCATGTTTACATAGATGGTGTTGGATCACCAAAGTGCTGTTGACAGAGTTTTGATTAGCACACAATGGGTACATTAAAGTATAAATGATTGAAGCTTTAATGTTGCCTTTATATGTATAGATAGAGATCTAGAGAAAGAAAGGATAATCATCATGGGTTGATATAATTTGATCCAAATCAATGATCTAATTGGGTCAGTAATGACCCAAGCAAGGAGTAAATTGCTGCTATGTTATTGCTACAAAGGCAACATACAATGGACCAATATGGAAGGTCTGCCCCCAATAGGAAAGGCCTTCCGTTGTGGTGTCTATCATATGCTAAAACACTCCCCCTATATAAGTCAAAAAGCATTACTAAACATTGTCATTTTTTGGTCATGACACTATCATTTGGATTTGCAAAATTCATCTTCTCCTATTTTGAATAATATTGATATAAGTATATCATCAACTTATAAAAAAGAAATGTTACAAACTTAAGAAACTTAAAATGATGATAAGGGTTGCAGGTGAGCCTTGCTGGGTTTTTGTTTTTTAATGGACTAGTTGTCTATTTTATTTTATACAGATATAGCTCAAACAAGTGGAATTCAAGAACATAATGGATTGTTTCAACAAAAAAAATCCCAAATGAAGCACATTTTGAATTACATAACAGGACACAAAAAGAAATAGAGGGAAATATTATACAAAATTGTTATAAGTATGTTGATAATAAGATACCTTGATAATTAATGGACATCAGATTTAATTGGTATGATGTGTCCTTTTAACTAAAACACTGCTTCATATATGACAACTGGAAGAAAAAGTTGTGTTAACCAACACATTCTCAGAGAAATACATCTTTAGTACCTCATCCATCTAGAGTCGGAGCATTAAGTTGGTTGATTGTGATATCTTTTTTATATCATTCAATCTGGTCTATTAGAATGGCAGGCAGTATGTTGAAGCAGGTGGCCCATTAGTCGAGAGATGGAAGAAAATTGATGGCTTTGCATTTACATGGGAATAAGCAAGCCAACGTAAAGTTCCCACGAGTTACGTCCTGGCACTTGGCTTGTCCCTCTGTGTCTCTTTAGATACTTTTCAATTCCATGTTAGTGCCCTTCCCCCCTTTCATTTTCGGTTGTTTTTTTATTGCTATATGGACTTCAAGACAAAACTAAAAGGCTTGTATTTTTACGATCACAATATGACAAGGCACAGTGGGACATCTTTAAAAGTTTAGTAATGTTTTAGATGGCAGGGAATTTCAAACTCAATACTAGATGATTGTTTATGAAATCTTTGGGAATTCACTTGAAAAGCTGGTCTTAAATTTATATCACTGTCTCATTGCAATAGAAATAAGGTCTGAATAAAATTTTGAAATTTACAACTCTGCCTTTCAACTTTAGTTTCACACCCAACCAACCATCAAGAGCAATAAACAATAATATTTGATATTTAAAATGGGACTGCATTCCATGCCACACAAATAAGCGGCAGTTATACCTTTTCTCTACTTTACCAAACAAGAGAATTGGTGCATGGAATATAGTCCGGGAGAAAACATGGATGACACATCTAAAGCTAACCACAAAACTGTCAGATAGTAATATCATAGTAAAGATATTACTATATTAAATATAGAATGGGTGGTGTATGAATATATAATGTTGTGAAAGCAAAATAATGCTGTAAATCTTTTAAGGCTAGACATGGGTATTCAGGAAATTTCTCAGCTTAATAATGATAAATAATCATACAATCGGACAATACAATGGAGGCTTGAAATGTCTTATATAGGAAATTACACCATTGCTGTAGTGTACCATCTCATAACTAATTTTGCAGGCAGGAATACTGAAGCAATTAGAATAAAATGTCTTTCTCAAAGACAAAGAACAATGATATTGCTGGGTTGAGCCAAGAATCCTTCTATCCATTGGGCATTTTCTCTTCGATAGCCATTGTGTCTCTTGTCAAATATTTCAAGAATATCATTTTATGTGGAAAATGAATTTGTATACAAGGTGTCGTCTAAATATATGGTAAGAAAACACTCCCAATCATTACAAATTCTTAGTATCAATCCAGATATTTGTATGCAAAAAGTTGTTGCATTACTGTAACCCTGCACCAAATTTTAATTCTGTCAAGAAGACAAGGGAATGTCCTCAATGTTGTTACATTCTCATTATGGAAATAAGTGCAAATGAGATTGTCTGCATACTGACATGAACAAATCCTTCTTACAAGTAATGTATCATTGTGTGTCACAAGGCCGTCTTTGTTAACCAGTCAAACAGTAGGTGATAAAAGAGGTATTTGGTCATTATCTATAGTATCAACATGAATTTATACATGCACACCTCATATATGGTGTATGCCAATCCCAATTCATTAGGCAAGCTGTAAATGATGGAGGTAGACCAAACAAGATCTAAGTTCATCATGACCTGTACATATGAATTGGAGATGGGGGGTCATAAGCAGACATTGCATATTGTTTCTGGTGCATTTAGGTCTCTTCTTTAGTGTCTCAGACTTTAATGGCTGACTGGGTAGAATGTAAGCTTAAGTTGCCATGTTGGAAGGTCTCCGGTTTGAAATTGGTCAGTTTCAAGTGAAATATATTTAACTGGCTTTCAAGATGTCATGCAAATTAGACAAAAAAAACAAGGCCCCATGTTGTATGGCATGTTAAAGAACCTGATGATGTTGAAAAAGATACATTTATGGGACAAAAAAATCAAAGTGTGTAGTGCCTAAACTTAAAGTGGCAGTTTCCCTAAGCTAGTGCTTCTGAAAAGGCTGACCTTGAAGAGGTTCTACAAAAGTTCTGATATTTCTAATTATTATCATTATCTTGACCTGTACATGAATTTAAGATGGGAGACTATAAGCTGACACCGCTTAATAGTTTTTGGGGTGCATTTAGGCCTCTTTTTTAGGTCTTGAGACCAAGTTCATTGTGTGCAGGCACCCTATCCTTTCCTCCACCCTCTCCCATGAGAAAGGCCTTTTTTAAACGATTTTTAAAAGTTTGAGTAACTATTATATTCATTAAAATTACCATGAACTGTTGATAAGTTATAAAAACAGAGAAGCAAAAAAAGAAAAGACTGAAAAGAAAGGATCTCCTGTTAGTTGATTTGGTTTCCTGATGTCAAACAAACAGCAATTTTGAGTGACAAGTAAAGTAATCAGTTTGAAGGCCCTTAGTAAAATATGGTTGATTTTCAACAGAAGTCATTCAAGCTAACTAAACATCAAACACAATATTATGGATTTGCTGAAGGTTTTCTAATTGTTTGCATTGTTTACCCTTTTACCTTAAATGTTATGAAAGGACTTTGCTGAGGTCACATCCAATTGAAAGCATTGATAGGTCAGTGATTTCCAGGAAAATATTTTTTTACTGCAGTCAAACCTCTTTATTACTATGGTACTGAGATTAAAGTAGTCATTCTGAAGAGGTGGTCTTAGATAATGAATTTGGCCTATATTTTAGTGCTAGTGCCACTAAAATATAGGCCAAATTCATTATCAAATTAAAATTCCTTAAGTGATGTTTGGCATAATCTGTGTTAATGATACTGTATGCATATCAGTTACTGTTCTTATCCTTTCCTTCTATATTTAGCCATGCTTTTTGTGTTTCTAAAAGGGATCAGATTTTTTCCATGTTTTCTATAAGAAAAGACTTGAAGTGACTTGAAGTCAGTTTTTTCACATTGTTGACAAACATTTAAAGCAGCAAACACATGGCAATGCTAAAGGGTTGAAAGTTAATCACTCTAAATAAAAAGAGTTGTCAATAGACTTTTGAAGTGCTTTCAAATAGCTTTAACCAAAAGACACTTTATAGCGCTTCCAGAATTGACAATGTAAACAGGGCTCTAGGTTGGAGTGTTTAAAAACATTTGTTGAAAAATTTAGAAAATGTCCTTTGTCTTGGAAAGGATAGAGTAGTTTCACATTCCTAGAAGACATTATTATAAAAGCTAACTATTGAAATATAGAAAGGAAAAATATTTACCTCAGAGACTACAGACACTGTCACTGTAAAGGTTCAATATTTGTTTTGTTTGCTTTAGGACTTGTCTGAATTGACATTTCATCTTCAGTTATAGACATTTCAATAATGAGTAGAAAATAATGACTTAATGTCTGCTATTGAAACATGTCATCCTTGCGCCTAGAGTTGCCTGAGATAAATGATCTGTCAATCATGCTGAACTTAAGCTAGTTCCACTCCATTTGAAATTGGCAAACTCACATTGGAAGGACAAGGACACTAACCTTGAAAAGGGAATTTTTCAAAGATAAGCTTCTGTCTGCCTTTAATAAACTAGATAAGTGAAAATATGGATAAAGTTCAATCATAGTATGGAATGAATTCAAATAAAAATTTGGTTTCGGTAGTTTATTTCTTTTTAATAACTTCTCTTAGGAAAAGGATTTTGCGGTAAAACATTATTTTTTATTTTGATGCTAGATGCATTAGCAATTTCATTATATGTTTGCACATTTTTGCAACAGTACTGTTTGTTTTTGTTTGTATATTTGTTTCAATGAAATTAATTTACATTAATAACTGGGAAGCCATTGAATTTTGACTAATTTAAGATTCATATTGTCTTTAATACAAGATGGTTGATTGATGATTCTTCTATTGTCATTAGTTGGGGGGGGGGGGGTTAGAAAATCTATAATATGTTAAAATAGGTAGACAATGGGAGATGAAATAATGAAACATTTTCACTTCAATGAGTAGAAAGCCTCAAGAACCCTTAAGAGCAATGCAGGGACAGGGCTTTGCCCTCACTCAATATCACTCAGCAAATATTGTCATTATTGAGCGAAAGATAAAGCAGTTACTTGACAAATAAAAAGCAGAGGAAACCCAAGAAGAGAAATGAAACCAGTGTTTTTGTTCTATGCATCTGTGTTAAAAAAACATTGATTGCAAAAATAAGATTAGGGTAGACTTTATAAAACAAGCAGCTAGGGGGCGAAGTAGACACATTTTCACAAGGGGACTACAAAGCATGTTTATTTTTAAAAAATGTTATATTTTGGAGAATTCAAAGGGGCTCTTCAATACTTGAGGTGAAATTATCTCTTTCCCCTTGACCCCCCAGTGATTTCCACCTTGAATATCTGACAATAAAAGTAAGGTGTTAAAATAGTTCTTTTTGATTTTCATTGCCTGTTGTTAGGAATTGCTGAATCTTAAGAGACTTTACTTGGTGATTGGTTTGGTATGGTTATGATACCTCAGGTAATGGATAATGGTCAAATAGAGACCACTTTAAATGGTGCAAAGATGCCAAAATGATTAATTGCTATATAATGCAGATTGGAATGGTGTAATAATACAAGGAAGAATAAATGCCCATGCGGCATGTGGTAAATGTCACTTGAAGTGAGATTTGAAAAAGAAAAAGAATATATAACCATTTAATGAACATGTTTATAGAGAGGGAATTATACTTGTAGATGGAAAAAATAAACTAGACTCTTTATGAATTTATCAACCATGGAAAATTGGGAATAAAATACAAGATAGGGAAAGTCAAGCAAACACATCCCTTGCCAGGGTGCAATTTGATTAATATAAATACTAATCCATTACCGAAGAGGAATCTTTTCTTGAAGGCTTTATTAGTTGAATGTCCTGTTTTATTCAAAGATTGAATACAGGATTGACTGTCACTTATAAAGTTATATAAGATTCCACTATCTAAAGCTACTTTTACCTTCAAGGAGCTTAAAGAAGAATACACAAAAGCCGAACATCAAGAACCTCAGGGCTTCCTATCTATGAAAAAGTATTACAAACCCTAATACTCAGTAATTGGGTTAAGATATTAGGATTTTTTTCTTTAAAGATATCATAATAGAGAAAATAATGGCTCCTAGATAGAAACCTCAAGGTGGCCAACATTTAAGACAGTCTGTGACCCACTTCTCTGACATTCTTTGATAGAGAAGTTCTTATAGGAAATGTAAATGCTCTTTCATAGGTGGAAATGTTATAGCCTTGAGAACACACCTAATGAGATGTATATTGAGTTACACAAGACTTTAAGGGCTTGCATATATTTACAGTGTGGACAAAAATATACAATTCCATTTGATCATGTTTTATTTTTTTGTTTTTTTATTTGTAAACTGAAAAGCGTATACATGGAATTCTTTTCTCACTTCCCTTGCAACAGTCCTTTTAAGGTAGTAAATGGACTACAGGTAGCTATACAACTGAAAGATTAAACAGAAATACCGCACATTTCTATGAAAACAACCCTTCTTCTTGATCATTGATAAGGCTCTTTGCTATGTAGGCAGTTATTGACATTTTATACGTCTCTCCCTTTATCTAATTTTTCGATTTTACATTTCTGTATCTTTTTTACAATAAAAAGAATCAGATATCTCCCACACATTGTCTGAGTTTTTGTGAAATAATAGAATTTAAACATTTCTTTTCCATATAGAATTGATCCTATACCTAATTTATGAGACATGAGCATGGGCATGCTAGCTCAAGTATCACAACTTTATTCTTTTGAAGTTCTTCTCTGAGGATTTTCTTTCACAGCTTGGGATTTTTTTTCACAAGGAAGGTTTCAAATCGATTGTACATGTGAAGATATGACTGCAAAGGTGTCTGGCCCTCTGACACTCAACCCAACCCATTGGTACTATTGCAAAGAACTTTAGAAGGAACCTTCCTATTAATTTTACTTTTATCTGACATTCGCACAACCATACAGCCTTTTCATAAGAAGTGTCTGTGAAAGAGGAAGGAACGCCTGCTTGCACTTCTACAGGATTCTCCTGTACAAAATGAAAATCAATCCAAAAAGCCAAGCTGACTTTTAATGAATAATCCACTTTTTGGCTTCGTAACTCATTTTTTTCCCTTTGGAGTTTAAGGAGGCTTATGGTTTATATCTAAGGTTCAATTTCAATACCTCATAGTTTATCCATTTACTTTTGTGGTTTTACAATTTAAAATCTCTTTCTTTTTTGTCTGCATTTATTCCTTTCAGATCTTTCCAACCCTTTGATCACATTATATTAGTTGCAAGATGAAAAGTTGGTTTAAAAATCATGCTCAGATGTTCTATAAAGTTCAAAAGCAGCTGTTTAGTTTAGAAGGAAAAAAATCTTGGAGGGAAGCATTGATGAATCAATATGCTGCAACTGTAAATTTGAAATTTAATATTTTGACCACTAGATCTTTTTAAAAATCAATCCTTTAAAGTTGATTGATGCAATTAAAGAACACAAAGATATCATAATAGAGAAAATAATGGCTCCTAGATAGAAACCTCAAGGTGGCCAACATTTAAGACAGTCTGTGACCCACTTCTCTGACATTCTTTGATAGAGAAGTTCTTATAGGAAATGTAAATGCTCTTTCATAGGTGGAAATGTTATAGCCTTGAGAACACACCTAATGAGATGTATATTGAGTTACACAAGACTTTAAGGGCTTGCATATATTTACAGTGTGGACAAAAATATACAATTCCATTTGATCATGTTTTATTTTTTTGTTTTTTTATTTGTAAACTGAAAAGCGTATACATGGAATTCTTTTCTCACTTCCCTTGCAACAGTCCTTTTAAGGTAGTAAATGGACTACAGGTAGCTATACAACTGAAAGATTAAACAGAAATACCGCACATTTCTATGAAAACAACCCTTCTTCTTGATCATTGATAAGGCTCTTTGCTATGTAGGCAGTTATTGACATTTTATACGTCTCTCCCTTTATCTAATTTTTCGATTTTACATTTCTGTATCTTTTTTACAATAAAAAGAATCAGATATCTCCCACACATTGTCTGAGTTTTTGTGAAATAATAGAATTTAAACATTTCTTTTCCATATAGAATTGATCCTATACCTAATTTATGAGACATGAGCATGGGCATGCTAGCTCAAGTATCACAACTTTATTCTTTTGAAGTTCTTCTCTGAGGATTTTCTTTCACAGCTTGGGATTTTTTTTCACAAGGAAGGTTTCAAATCGATTGTACATGTGAAGATATGACTGCAAAGGTGTCTGGCCCTCTGACACTCAACCCAACCCATTGGTACTATTGCAAAGAACTTTAGAAGGAACCTTCCTATTAATTTTACTTTTATCTGACATTCGCACAACCATACAGCCTTTTCATAAGAAGTGTCTGTGAAAGAGGAAGGAACGCCTGCTTGCACTTCTACAGGATTCTCCTGTACAAAATGAAAATCAATCCAAAAAGCCAAGCTGACTTTTAATGAATAATCCACTTTTTGGCTTCGTAACTCATTTTTTTCCCTTTGGAGTTTAAGGAGGCTTATGGTTTATATCTAAGGTTCAATTTCAATACCTCATAGTTTATCCATTTACTTTTGTGGTTTTACAATTTAAAATCTCTTTCTTTTTTGTCTGCATTTATTCCTTTCAGATCTTTCCAACCCTTTGATCACATTATATTAGTTGCAAGATGAAAAGTTGGTTTAAAAATCATGCTCAGATGTTCTATAAAGTTCAAAAGCAGCTGTTTAGTTTAGAAGGAAAAAAATCTTGGAGGGAAGCATTGATGAATCAATATGCTGCAACTGTAAATTTGAAATTTAATATTTTGACCACTAGATCTTTTTAAAAATCAATCCTTTAAAGTTGATTGATGCAATTAAAGAACACAAAGTTCCATTAGCTTACAAGGGATACATTGGTTTCTTAATTTCTTTTATATTAATTTCATTGAATTTCATGGTTTAATCTTTTCAAAACAGCTCTTGGCAACAATACTTAGTTATTTAACCCTCTTCTCTCCTACTGGAGTATAAGGTGTCAACGAAAGATTTCCACCCTGATCTATCTTGGGCTAGCCAGCTAATCTCATTCCAGGCTTTTCCAAGCTTTCTAATTTCCTCATCCACCATCCTACCCAGGTTCCCCCCTCTTAATTTTTTCAATTTCATAAGAAGAACATTTTCATATTGACTCTGGCAGACCATTCCATATTGTGAGGTCTGCTACAGGAAGTAAACTATCTTTCTTTCTTTTTTCTGTTTCTGGTACAATCAAGGTAATGGGATTTGATGATCTTGATTTGATGATTACTTAAACCTTTGTATCAGTGGATCTTTGTAATAAAAGTGTTCATTTTGCCTTCATTATTCTTTTTTATCCCTAAAATGCCCTAAATTGTTAATCCATTTATGAATACAGTCAAATCTCTTTATGAAGACTATCCCTTTATATTATAATTGGGTTGAAAGCAACTTCAAGAAGAGTTGATCTCATTTAGGTAGTTTTAAATACATGGGATGTATTACTTATATGTATCCAATTTTCAAATTGTTTAGTGTTCTAATTTTTGTGCCAGTATTTTAGGTCTATAGACAACTTAAACTTGAGTAGCCGGTATTTATTTTGCTAAAACAAAATTTATACTCATAAACTCATATTGTTTATCAATCTATATTTCGTTTACGAGCTTTTAGTTAGATGAAAAATTGACAGGCAAAATAAACACAAGTTACTCATATTTGAGTTGTCTATAGTCTGATATATGGGAGCATGGTGGCTCAGTGACAAAGCACGTGCCTAGAGAACAGAAGGTTGAAGGTTTGATCCATGGCCTTGCCCCATGTATGTGTCCTTGGGAAAGATACTTAGTCCCAATTTCCACTTTTCACCCAGGAAACTTCAAATGGGTACCAGAAAAATACCTGGAAAGTAACCTGCTATAGACTAGCATCCTGAACAGGGGGAGTGAAAGCTCTCAGTTGCTTGTGCCACAGAAACCAGGGATAAGCACAGGCCTGATGGGTCTTAATGGCTCAAGTATGGCTTTACTTTTACTTTATAGACAGAAATAATCAGGGAACAAAAGTTCCCGTTTCGAGGTAGTCTTCCAAGTTAGGTCTGACTGTACAGACTACAAGCACCAATTTGACTATAGACTTCAAGCATCAATGTGATAGTCTGCAAAGAAAACCTTTACTGTCTTCTTTGAATAAATGGACATTTTATAGACATTCCCAGTTCTTTTATGACTTTTCCAAATATCCTAGAAATAGATTGCCAAGGATTCTCTTTAGATGGTTATCCGTATGACAAATCTCTCCTATGCAAGGAAGACTTCAATTTATCATGGCAAGATCAATGCAATGATAAGAATATATTCCATCACTCTCATGATGGTGGCATAAAACTAGGGTTTGACAAGGAGTCAGAGTTTTTATATTTTGTATAGATATTGATGTTTTGTGTCAGGATTAAAGTGTAGCAATAAATGTGATTTATTACATTGTTTTTCTTCCATATGATGTTTATTTGTAGATATATTGTTAACATGTGTTGTTGTATTGATTTAACTGATAGGTTTTTTTCTTCAATTTTTTGGTAGGAAAGTTGTGAAACAAAATGACAGTCAAGGGTCATCTTAGTTATCATAGAATTACCTTTAATTTGGCAGGATAGTTACAATCTCTGAGGTTGAAAATTTCATCTAAGTCTTATACATTTTTTTAATGTTTTCCTTGGCAAATCTAACAGACTAGTGATGATAATAACAATAATAATACTTAATTTTCCATCAACTGATATTTACAAAATGAACTTATATAATATATATTGAACTGAGGGCTCTCAGAAAAGTGCAACATAACTTGTTAAGTGCCCCAAAAATAAGATATTTTACAAAACTATAACTTTTAACCTTAAAGGCTGGCAAGATTAGTTCCCAGTGTAGTAACCGAAATAGAAAGGTATACTAGTTTTATTAAGTCATTGGAAGTCAAAACCATGTTATGGAAAATCCCTTTCAAGTACCATGTATCACACATTTTCTGTGCTGGGTTATTGTTACATTTCAGACTATTGTTAATTATTTTTCAAATTGTTGGATTAAGTCCTTGTGGTAACTACTTTTAAATATTAATACATGACCTATATGTGCATATAATATGCCATCTTGTGACACTTGGTATGATATATTTGACAATATTGCAACAGATTTTTTCAGGTTGAAGCAAAAATCACTTTACCGAAAAAATCATTAGTGATGCAAAGGATGTAAACATCTTTATCAATGATGATAATGACTATCAGAAAACGCCTTCTAGATATAGACTAAATTGGAAGTTAAGGACCTCATCCTTCAAATCAAACCAAGCATGATGTAGATTACCTTCATGGAAGACTAACAAATTCTATTACAATTGACCAAAAGTGCTGTTGCAGAAGCATCTGTCATGGAAGGCATTTGTCTGCCATGTCATGCTGTGGTTTTGATGGGCTTCTGATTGCTTGCTGTTATTGAGATGTAGTTTTGTTTAACAGTAGTTTTCAGGTCAAGGTCAGTACTTAGACGGGAGACCCCGTCACAGCAAAATTGAATTTTATGGGAGTTTGTCAGGTGTTGCTTTTGGAATGTGTAAGACTATGAGGGAATCATACATCATTTAGAGATGCTTTAAGTACATTTGTCATTGAGAGACTTAAACAATCTTGGAGCTGTCTTAAAGAATAATCAGCAATGATCCATCTGATTAAGTACATTGATTATATTTACCCACTTAGAATTCATCATGGTTTTCTTCAATTAATTGTTTTGAGTTCCATCCTTTTCCAAATAAAGTTTGATTTGAAGAGTGAGTCTTCTTTCAGAGTTTTTCAGAATAAGCAAATATTTACTGACCATTCCAATGATATAGCTTATTGGAAATGACACATTTGAATATGTAAACACTGTTATCCTGAAATGAAAAATGATCTTTGGTCCTCATTTCATCTTAATGGACATGTATATGGACCTCTAGAATAATGCTGCACCAGAAATAGCAGTGTCTTAGTTCATTTACATAAACTAAATTTTGCAAGGTCTCAAAACCATGCCTCTGAAATGTCTCTCTAGGGAACAAATCCCCCCCACTAAATCTATACTTAATTCCCAAAGAGGTAATTTCCATCTCCTAACAAATTGATTCATATCAGTTCTTGGAGATGATCAAAAAGTAATGATGGTATGCTACTCGTGTTGGTGGCCTCATGATAATTGATTTCTGTTAGCGCTCTATTGGAAGGGTTTTAAGAAATCCTTCTGTCCTGTTCGCATTGATTGTTTCATTCCTAAGTTTGTGAAGATGATGTTTTTGACAAGTGTGGCAGCTTGTAGAGCCAGTTTCTGTTTAAAAATCCCTGCTGTTATAGAAAAAGTATGACCCTCCCTCTTCTCCTAACTTTCCAAGGATGTTTCTTGTAGAAAATTGATATATTACCCCCCAAAAAGTAGCTCGTTTGAAAATAAATATTAGTTATATAAAGTTATTTTCCCTCACATTTTTTTCATGATATTCAAGGCACATTTTTAAAACTATTCTAAACTTTTAGAAGAAAAATCTTGTGAATGTCCTTGAAGCAAATGTTATGAAATTAATCCCTTGAAGGTAAATATAATAAAAGGTTTGATATATTTCCTGACCTTGAAGAAAACATTGTCATAGTGTTGATTTAGCCATCAGATTTTACACATGGCTGTATGGAATCTCCTACAAATCTTCCATTCCATTTCACTAATAGTTGTAGTGGAGGGTTAAGAAATCTTGGCTTTCTGCCAATTGTACCCAAATGAAGCTGAATGATCATGAACTTGCTCTTTTTGAGGGACAATATAATGAGACATACTAAAGATGTCAATTTAATGGTCAAATACTCTACTGTCTGATACATTTAATTTGATGGTGGTGGTCAGCCATCTTGGATTTAAGAATCAGTCACAGTTACATGTGGATTGAAATGACATATTCTTTTTACTTTTTCCATAATTGAACAATCTTTTGTATTTGTGTAGGAATATGACGATATTTGTTGAAGTTTAGTTTTAGTCGTAATTGGGAACATTATATTGCAGAGAAGCCTTTGTTGTATTTGATACAGCAACAACTTTGTTAAGGCGTCGTGAGGGTCTAATTGCTTTTTTTGATATGCACTAACATATGTCCCAAATAATCATTTTCTATAAAAG
>JAVSBT010394403.1:0-10873 GCA_033118115.1 Pharyngocirrus eroticus
CGAAGAAAAGTGCCCTGAGAAGCCAGGGGCTAGTATATGAAGTATGAATAATCATTGACCCTGGCTCGCGAGGATGCTACTTGTAGTGTTGTATCAATATTAATATTGTTTTTTTTTTCTTTTTTAGAACTCCTACACGATAGAAGACGCACCCTTGAGGAATTATGGATGCAACGCAAGATTAAATTAGAACAATGCTTGCAACTACTTTTACTTGACTCAGAAGTCAAAAAGGTATTTTAATTTTGATACCAGGTTGCTTTGGAATTTTAGAATAATTATGAAATACAAGATACTAATACAATTCAGATAGTTATCTTATACTTACTTTTTTCTTGTTAATTTGAAGGTATCTGACTGGTTTTCCCAAGTTGGTGATGCCTATCTAAGCAAAAAAGATTTAGGAGATTCTTTACCAGCAACACAACATTTACAAGATGAACATCTTCATTTTGAAATGCAGGCAAGGGTAAGTGTACTCATTTTCATTATTATTCAATTCAATTACAATATTTGGAAATAAAGCCCCAGGACATTGGGAATAATATTTTAATCACAAGAAAAAAAATAATATGAAAAGCTATTAGATTTTGATTCATCAAGTAAAGTTTTGTCTGAATTTGTTTTGTAGGAGATACAAGCAACAGTACTTCGCCTTGTCAGAACTGCTGACCAACTCGTCCACAGTGCCCACTATGATGCAGAGGGTATCAAGAAGAGGCTTAAGCTTGTGGATGATAAATGCGAAGACTTTATGAACAGGCTTGACACAAGACGCAAAAACCTTGCACTCGCTATTTCCTTTTTTGCACAAGCACACACGGTACGTCAAACATTATAGTCCTTAACAAAAAGTTGCTAGTATTCAGTTTGGTTTCTAATCTTTAATTTTGTATTCTTATCTTCTTTAGTTCGGGAATAGCGTTCTTTGTTTCTATGAAATTTTATAAAGTTAAGAGAGCATTCTTATTAGTTATTCTTTTAAATGTTATCTTTATAGTATATGTATCTGTGAAACAAGTTTGAAATGAAGACGCCACTTTAAAATTCTCCCTTTAGCCCTAATTTATGCAAGCTATAAATCTTTACTTTATCTCGCAGGCTCTAACAAGATTGGAAGAAATTGAAAGAGAACTAACGAGCACTGACCTCCCAAGAAACAGTGCTGCTCTTGCAGAGAGACATGCCTACTTATCCACTGCTATAGTGGAAGTATCCACTCCTGCACTCCGTGAAGGTCATACTCTACTCGAGAGGGTCGGTAGAGATGACCCCGGCGTACAGGGCATTGGAAAAGTGGTAATTAACATGCTTTATTTGTGAACATTAAGATAGAATATTTCTGGTTATACTATTTTACTGTAAATTTGATCACCCTGAAAGTGAATGTTGTATTGCATTTTAAGAACTTTATCTAGATGAAAATAACTAGAATTTATTCATATTCAGACTAAATTAGTTACAAATCTTTCGTCAATTTCAGGTAACTGATCTACAAGAGCGCTGCACAAAGCTGGAGGAAATGTGTAAAGCTCGTTATGAAGCTGGGGAGAGAAGCCAGGCCTATAATCAATTCCAGGACAAATTCAATGCAGTACGAATTGTTTTTCCCCCGAAACTCTCTAAAAACAGATTTAAGATTAAAAGAATTATTATTAACTATTTTGAGAAACACTAGAAGCTCATAGAAACTTATCTTAACACAGATAAAAGAGCTCAAAAACATTTGTTTCTCATAGATAAGAATTATCACCCATCAACTATAAATGGGGCTTTTTACTGTCCATGAATAAATGTTCTGAACAATGCTAGTGGTTTGATTTATTTTGTCTGTTTCTGACTGATTATAATTTTATTCTGCAGGTTAATTCCTGGATGGGACAAATAGGCCAGGCCACCCTCAGTCATTATAGAAACATGGGAACAGATCTTTCAGGAGCAAGAGATTTCTTAGAGCTCCATGAACGTCTTGACATGGACATGAAGGTAGGATTGGGATCCATCATGGCAAATCTACTCAAATATGGAATATATTTGTCACAATCTATGTTGATTCTAACATTGAACCTTTCGGTTTGTTTCAGGCAAAGCGTCCAGAAGTTGAGTCTCTTTCTTCAGTGGCTGCTGAACTCGCCAAGTCAGGGGACGAGGAAGGCAAAACAGCAGAAGAAAAAGCAAAGACTCTAAAAGAACAATGGAATTTATTACACCAACTTGTACAGAAACGCATTACACTTGCCAAGTCCTATGTCAATTTTCACAAAAATGCACAACAAGTAAGTATTCTATTTTTACTATTTCTGATAACAATTTTTGCTTATCAATCAAATTGACACATTTTTGTATTGCATTTTCCTATATTTCATAAGAAATACGAATATTTAAAAATTGTTGTCCTCGCTATTTTAAATCTAAATGCGGTCATACCACCATCTTCTTAATCCTATCTGGATATTTGTATCACTATTAGAATTTTTCATATTTGAAAAAATCTTGCTGTACCTATTTTAATGTTTTAAAATTGACATAATTCAAACTTGACTTTCTATTTATCACACAGCTTGCACATAAATTGGATGCATTGGAACAGTTTCTAAAGATTGAAAAACTGGACCCAACACAGATCACTGATGCATCCATCAAACATAAAGAACAGAATTGGAGTCAGATGAACTCCACCTTTGTTGAAGTGGAAGGCAAAGGAAAAACTTTCATCAAAGAAGCAGATGAGGTTAGTACTGTTTTTTTTTTAACTTGATTCATCATATTACAAAATACATTTTTGGTTTCAAAATTGAATATTTATGACAAATAAATCAGCTTTGAAATAATGATTTTTTTTGAGAATATTATCCTACTGAATGAAGTTTAACCCTCTCCTGCACAGCATGTTCACTGGAAAATCATTTTATCAATTCTGAATCAACGTAAATCATGATATCTGTGAGATTTCAATGTGGTCCAATATTTGGCAGACAGATTCTGATGGAAAATATGCAATAGGTTCATTTAAATCTACAAATAGTTTGGTTATCAAGAAGTAAATGTATGAGTTTAGATTCTAAATTAAATACTGAGGACTTGAACTCTCTTGAAGATGTGGTTATATGCAAACATGTCTGGATTTAATTTCATAGGTGAAAGAAGACTCAAAACTCGATACTCGCCATGCTGTGACTGTTGTAGAGACACTCATTTCACACTACCAAGAAAGAAAAATGAGGATCACTGAATATTATGAACATTGGAAAGTTCATGTATCTACTGGAAAAGAATTCAAAACCCAATGGCACCAATTTATACAAGATGCCAGAAAGGTGAAAAAATATATTGCTGTTTTATATTTCTTTATTGTACTCTAAATATATATTAATATAACTGGAATAAAATGATTTTTGTGCAGATGGAAATTGAATTCTATTTAAAATGAAAATTGTGTACATCATCAGTATATTTCTTCAGTAAATAGATATTTATAAATATAAATAATGAGGGTATATAATTTAAGTCTTTGTAGCTTTTACTTTTAACTCTTCACTTTCCAAGTTGTTCTTTTGAATGGTTTCCAGACATAAGTGTACACGTTCTGGGAAGGAGTTGTTCTCAATCCAAATCGTTTTATATCAGTATAAAAAAATTGCTCTGCATTTTGGCTCTTGTAAGTATAAATCCTAGACGTCGATTGAAGTGATTCAAAAGAACAATTTAGAAACATGGAAGAGCCAATCCGTTTGTAAGCTTAGATCTGATTGGTTGTTTTGATTTCTGCAGACAATTGATTGGGTGATGAGGATTGAGGATGACTTTTTCCCAGTGATTGCAGGGGAACTCGGGTCCTCTATGGAAAATGTCAAACATTATCAGAAACAACTTGATGATTACCTGCCAACAGTAAAGGTAGAGATTCTCAGTGAACCATGTGGTGTTGATGGGGTTGTTGATATCTATGATACAAGAAAGTGTTAGCATTCTGAGAAATCATTTTGGGAAACTTTCGAAATTGTTTTTAAAAAACTTTTTTTTATATGAAATGTACGCAGTCAATCATATACCAAATTCTCTCTTTTTTTCATGATGCAAAAATGGCAACAAATGATTGTTTTTGTAACCTTTTATCAAACATTTATACTTTGAAACTCCACTAGTTTAATCATATCATTTGATTACATGAAAAGTAAAAAATTCAGAAAGCTTTCTTGTACTCAAGTGTTCAACAACCATACCAAGCACATAAAAGTGTAACATAATTGTTGTTATTGGTATTTTTTCTTTTAAAACCTTCCTCTGTAGACAATTGATTGGGTTATGAAAGTAGAAAAAGAACTCTTTGTACCATACATTGCTGCTCCATTGGGAAAATCCCAAGCTGAAACTGAAAAATTTCAAAAAAAGCTGGAACAGTTTGCACCAACAGCAAAGGTAGAAATGTGACACCAATATAAAGGGAACACCAACAGGGGTTTTATTCATTTAAAAATTCTTTTTTTAAAAAAAATACATCGTCTTGAATTTTATGTACAGGAAAATTACAAAAGGTTTCAGTTGATTTAACTTTAAAAATTGATTGACTTAATTCCTATTTATGAAAATTCTACATAACTCCCTGTTGATTATCTTAATTTCTATTTATAAAAATTAGATAAAGCTCCCCAGAAAATGTGATCTTACAGTTCATAAAATATCAATTTATTTTAACAGAAAGCACAGGCTGAGATTGAGGAACATTTAAAAACTGCCGAAATTTTGTCTCTGAAAGGAGACACTAGAGGGCAGAAAGATCAGATTGTGAACGAGCTGCTTAAAGTTCACACTAGATTCCAGGCTAGAATCACTGAGTACCAAGTATTGTTAAATATGACTATCAGATTCTTCAAAAATCTGAGCCAAGTGAGTAGAAGGCAATTTTACTTATTGAATACACAAAGAGTTACTAGTAAGTCAAAGTATACAAATAGGATGCCAACAGGGATAAAATTAAATATTTTTTTCTTAGCTAAACCCCAGTTCCAAATGCTTGTTATTGTGGGAACTTTGCATACTCATATTTTGACTTTGTTTCAGCTTGATAAACTCATTGAAAAAACAGAAAAAGACTATGCCTCACAAGAATTACCTACCGAATTAACCAAAGCTGAATTGCTTCTCAGAGACCATGAATGCAATAAAGACAAGATGAAAGAACTTGTCAACTTCACCTCAGAAGAGGGTGAACAAATTGTTGTCAGAGTAAGACAACAGGTATGTAAAAGAATATTTGTTATCGTTGTTGTATATTGTTCCAGGAATTGTAGCAAGACTTTCTAAATTTAAAAAATCTTTAAATTTGTGTGAACTCTGTCTTATTTCATAGGACTCTGAAGCAATTGCTAAAGACGAAGTACAAAAAGTCTTGCAAATGACTGAATCCAGACGTAAATTTTGGGAAAAATCCTGGGAGGACCAGAAAATCAGACTTGAACAGAATTTGCAAGTCTGCCAGTTCTACTTTGATTTGAGACAGGTATGTTTCATGTTTGATTTTTCCAAACCAAAGCTATCCTTTAAAAGTCTTTTCACTTGACTATGATATAAAACAATATTTTTCAGAAAGGCTTTGGCCTGTTAGTGTCTATTTGATGATACACATTGGGGATTGTTCAATAGCAGTATATAACTTCAATAATGTATGGAATGTTGACTTTTTACTATAAATTTCAGCTTGATGGTGAGTTAGATGAACTTCACCGCCAGCTTCAAGCCAGGAGAGGAAATTATGGAAGTTCTTTCTCATCTGTAAAAATGACCTCTCAAGCTTTCAAACAGTTTGAGATGACTGTAGGATTAATTGAAAAGAAACTCCAACACTTTGTTAGCACAGCTGATGTCATGATCAGAGACAAACATTATGACTCTCGTCGCATCCGCCATGAAGTGGACACCATTCAGAAGAAATGGGCCGCATTTTATATCACTATTGGAGACTACAGAGATTCACTCGATGAATCCTCCATATTCTTTGAGCAAATGGACCAGGTATGAAGTGTTATCTTTATGAGTTTTGTACATGGTTACTCTTTTGATTTTGTCTTCCCCAAACTCAGAATATGCAACATGTGATTTAGTTTATGCAGGATACATGGCTTAGATAATTACTGGCAACAAATTGAAGCTTTTCTGTTAGTAAACATTGATGATTTTAGGCTTATTGAAATAGTTACAACAATGCCACTCATAACCAGTTGTATGTTGTAAAGGAAAATATTGTATCATCCGGAAATTTCATTTTTTCCCTCTTTTTCTAGTGTGACAGCTGGATAGCTGATGCAAGTCAGTTCCTTCTTCAAATTGGAAGAAAAGCTACAGAATGTAAAAATTCTGATGATGCTGTTGGTCTGATTAAAGACATTGACAAATTCCGTGGTGAGGGAATACCTCCACAGGAACAAAGACTAAATGATATGTCTCAAATAGCTGCAACTCTCTATGGTGAGTACATTGCCTTTACTTGTTTTTTTTTCAAAATCACAAATAACAACTTTTATTGATGCTTTTGAAATAAAAAGTCTCTATTTATCTGATTGAATAACATGTAATTTGTGAATTTTTCATATAAGCATTATTTTGTCTCTACACCTCAGATTTAGTACTTTTATTTGTTATGTACTGGTTGATTAATTTGGGAGAAAATAACAAAATGGATAATTTTTTTCTTGGGTTTAATTAATTTTATGTTTTAAAGAACACAGTTTGATGTGATATTTCTTATTCATGTTTAGGACAAATGCAAGGACCACAGAAAATGCAGCACGTTGTTGACAAAAACAATGACTTGATGGATTCATTTGCCAAAGCTATTGAAGAATTAGCTATTCTTAGAGAAAACATGCTCAAGAAAGAGGTGAGTCATTCTTTTAGAATTTTTCCTAGGCTACTGTATATGAATTGTAGATTTCTCAAATCTTAATACTTCTTTTTTTAATGCAATTATTGATAAGGAGCTATAATTATATATTCTATTTTAATCTAAGAATATCTTGGCTGAAATGGAGGCAGCTGCACAAGCTAGAGTGGAATCTGCAAAACAAAAAGATGTCCCCAAATTTGTGAAACCGTTGGAAAATGCAGACATAACAGAGGGACAAAAGTAAGAAAATAAATTTATGATTAGATAAAGTACTGCAGCTTTAAGTCAGTGGTACTTTTGAGTTATGAAAAAGTAGACAGAAAATATATTATGATAACTTACTTGCACTCCCACCCATTATTATTATGTTCAATACTTAAATGTTATTTATTATTTACCATTTCTGGTTTTAAAGAAGGATCTGAAGTTAGGGACAACTGAAACATCAACAACATTTTTCTTTTCAATAGTTGAAAAGTTTCTTTCAAAGGTCCAACATTTGAAATTCTACAGTTGTGAGATTTATCTCTTTAATTACAGGTTCACATTTGAATGCCAAGTAGGTTGTGAAAGTACACCCAAGATCCAATGGTTAAAGGATGACGTACTGCTAGACAGCCCAGACTATGAGACTTCATATAAGAATGGCACAGCAACACTTACCATTGCTGAAACCTTTGCAGACGACTCTGCAAAATACACATGTAGAGCTACTACACCTTCTGGAACTTCAGAAACCTCCGGAACTCTCAAAGTGAAAGGTAGGTATCCAATACCTTTTATAACAATAGAAAAAATCAATTCCATTTAGTTTATTATTTATTCTCAGTTTTAGTTTTTAAGAAAATCAAACCTTTAAAGAGTGCTATATAAAGGTTTGATTTTAAATATTATATTTTACCCCTTTACTTCTATTTTGTTATTTTGAAGTTTTTTTAGATTTATTTCATGTTATGGCATAATACCTTGAAATAGTGAAACCTGTCTGGACTTAGATCACACTTTTAGACTTGCTTATAGATTTCAAGTACCAATACTAGAAGTTAACTTTGATTTGATTTAGGAAATAGTATTTGTTGTACTAACTTAAATTATTTCAAGAGTATAAACGAAAAAAAACATTTTGCAGCATCAACACCCACAGAATTAATGATAACAGCAGATATAAATTTAGATGCCCAAGCTACTATGGGCAATAAGGCTATTGTGCCTCAGGCTCAGGGTAATTTTTAGTTTTAGTTTTCATCCCTTTTACCCTCAGCGTTTTGTTTAAAACAGTTGTAATCTTTTGTCAAATGCTTATAAACCAACCACATTAGAATTGCATTTTTTGTTTTGTTTTTGATATAGTAATATTGTTGTTTTGGCTTACACACTTCTATTTTTTTCCTTCTTTAAAGTTATCTGTTATGAGCACACATATCCTGTGTTTTGTCTAATTGTCATTGTTTTACCCCCAAATACCACAAAGATATTGTAAAATTAATTGCCCCTCCCCCTTGTTTTATTCATCTATCATTTGTCATCAAATAAGTCAAATAAATCAAACAATTAAAACAAACTTAGACAAAATAGAGTGCCCAACCCAAGTAATGTATATGATTTTTAATATATTGCATTCTGTTATAAGGAAACCGTGAGTTTCGTATTTGTCTATGTCAATAATTGAAGTATGAAGGTGCTCTTTCATAAAAGCACTTATTAATTTGGTTACGAGATAATGTTTTACGTTCATTCATGTTTAGAGATGTTTTTATTCCTAAACTCTTGCTTTATCTCTCTTGACACTTATTTGTCTTTTCTTGAGTGCACAGTACCACCTATCTTTAAGCATGGTGTAATTTTACATATCTAATTCTATCAAAGTCATCTTTTAGCACTTCTTTATGTTTGTTTTCCTTTTCTTTGTCAACGCAGAAAGTCGCCATAAGGTGACAGCACCAGACTTTTCTAAGCACCTCAAAGCAAGTGATGTGCCTGAGGGAACTCAATTTACCTTTGAATGCCAAGTCACTGGTATTCCATCCCCAAATATTTCATGGTTCAAAGACAATGACTGCATCGACAATTCATCAGACTATGTCCTTACAAAAATCAATGGTACATGCTGCCTAAAGGTCAGACGTTTGACACATAATTTCACCGGTCGCTATACCTGCAAAGCCACTAATCCTGGTGGTGAATCAGTATCAGCTGCTAGACTTAACGTCATAAGTAAGGATTGGTTCTATTTTCCCTTTTTTCAATGAATGTCAATATCTTGTTTGAGTAGTATATTTCAACTTTATCTTAGCATGCCCAGGAGATTTCTGCTAAATTTGGCATATGGTCTATTTCATGTTACATTTGCCTATATTTTCTCCTTAGATGTCTACCAGTTGCCTTTTTTACTCATTCTTCACTATTCTTTTGCCCCTTTAAGTCACCTCAGTAGTGCTATCAGATTTTTAAAAATGTTATGTTATCTACAATAGCTGTGAAGAAGCCAATCTTTGAGGCTCCACTCAAGAATGTCAGTGTCCCAGAAGGCAAGCCAGCCCACATGGAAGTCAAATTTGGAGGTGAACCCCAGCCACAAATCGTTTGGACCAGAGGGGATCAACAAATTGTACCATCAAGTGTATTCAACGTAAGTTATAGCCTTATACCAAATGAATGAATTAGTGATAATTAAGGGGTGAAACTGTCTTTTATAATTATCTCAGAGCTTTCTTTGCTGTGTGTTAAAATACAAGTGAGCTTATATCTATTGGGTATTTAATTCTCCTTTGATTTTTTGTGTCATGACTGAAAGATAAAATACAGAACTTGATGGACTGTAACAATATTGAGAGAGATCTTGAATTGTTGTTGTGTGCTTGTTGAATACAGCTGTAAAATTCATAATGTGCTTTGTCTCAAATGAGAGATGTCTTCTAGTCACACTGTTTATTGCACAATGTAAATGAAAACTAGAGGACATTCCATTGGTGATGGTACAATTTAGAAGAAAACAATCAACCTAGATGAAGGAATATGTAAAGAGAGATCAATTTGTGTCTATAGTTTATTTGCGTACTTGAAGATAAATCCCCTACCATTCATCTTGGCATGTTTGTCAACTTTGTCAAAATGTGAAATAATGTTAACTAATAGACTTTGCTTTAATGGCTATTGAAAAAAGAAAGCTTCCAAAATATCACACATATCAGGTACATGTCTGTCTTTCAAAATCTTGAACTCATCATCTCTTTCATAAGCATGTCTATTTATGGGTTGATGTTGACTGAAAATGACAGCAGTTGCAAGTATTTTATTTGTTTTACAAGAAGGAATTTTTTGTGCATTTCTTTGGAAGAAGAGACTTTTTGAAACTTTACTCAGTCAGATATCATGATTTGGGCTATCATATTTCGAAGCAAAATCTGAAGTGGTTTGAAACTTTTATTTCGATGGGTTAGAATATTTTGACGAGGAAAAGTGCTTTTTTTCACAAAAAACTAACCTCTGAAATCATGAGTGAAACTGGAATCAGCTCTCTTGGAGAATCTTTTGAAGATGACAGTACAGGAAGTACAGGTTTTAAAAGGGTTTACATTATAAATAAATCTTTGGTGAAAAAGAAAAGAAAAGAGGGACAGGATTTCTCTACAATTAGCCATTTTAATGGTTATCACAAACCAGTCAATGGGAATCATGCTGGGGAACATTTACATTCATACACTTCTACAGAAAGAATTGAAAAATTTCTTATCAAAAAGACCTTCTATTGGAAACTTATTAGAAAAAGATTGGTATCTTTCAAAAGTAGTTGTTACAGATGGAAAACTGGAAATCAGGTAGGATGGACAAGGTTGTATAAGGCGTCATGAGGGTCTAATTGCTTTTTTTGATATGCACCAACATATGTCCCAAATAATCATTCTTTATAAATGATAATGCTATAAAAGTATATATTTTTAGCTTAAGGACATCTTAAGCCACAGTTTGATGTCACTCAAATTTATTTGA
>JAVSBT010394514.1:0-10872 GCA_033118115.1 Pharyngocirrus eroticus
CACTTTCTCTTTTTTTTTTTTTTTTTTTTTTTTGTATTTATGACATTTGCTGAATAAAATCAATCAATCAATCAATTTTGAAATAAAAAATCTCAATCCCCCCAAAAATGGCCCAGCTGCATTCAGCAACCAATTATTCAATATGGAATGGCCTTTGTGGGGCTTTTTTTTCAGCATTTATCTTTCATGATCAGATTTTTACATTGGATTAAAGGTTTGTATTAACCTATAGAGAACCCTCAGTAATCTGTCATTTTCTTTCTTTATTGAATTGGGTCTCAGCTATGTCTTATCCATTCAACCGCTATGTGATAAGGAAAAAAACATTAAATTAATGAGTTAATTTCAAGAAGAAGCCAAATCTCAATTGTAAATCATAGAACAATGGCTTAGGTTTTTGATCTCAAAATAAAAATGGACCAATAGATCTGCATGGATTACCCCGGATATTGTTTACAATAAAGTATACTATACATGCAGGTTGCGGAACCTTATAGTTATAGGTCAGTAGATGCATGTCTTGACTAGAGAACAAAAATACAAGCAAGAATTTTTTGCAATACAAGTTAATATTCAAGTTTGAAAACTTGCCAAGAAATGATAGGAAAAAAATCAGACATGGCTTAGAAAACCTTTGGATTGAGGAATTCTTTGTTGATTATTTGATGCATGCGTCAATATTGATATTCGAGGAAATTTGCCAAAATGATATGATTTTTTTTTAAAAAAGTGGTACCATGAAATTAAAACGAAAAAGTTAAAACTACTACATAAGATACAAACAAAACTATGATCTACTAAAATCCTATTCCAGACCTTAAATCTGTGATTAATATAAGTTATATAAAGGGTATTATTTTAACTTATAAAAAATAAAATAAAACTAAGGATATCTATTATAAATAATATTTCCATACGGTTTTAGTCTGACAAAACGCCTTGTTATTGGCTGATTGCCTTATTTCCTGCATCCTTGGACTATATTACCAAATAAGCCACATATACATGTAGAGCAGAAATATAGACTGTTCATCGGAAGCAAAGAAGACCTTCATGTTGTTTAAGTGGCATGTAACAAGCAAGATGGCATGTTGTAGTTGCTTAATCAAGCCCAGAAATTGGACTCTTGTTGAATTTTTTCTCTCAAAAAAATTGATTGAGTTGATAATGTTTCATTTTTAATGGTCTGGTTATTTGCTTCAAGAGTTTTTTTAATAAGATTGGGATCATAATCCTTGACATTATATTCTTCTAGTAAAAAATAGGTTAGTCATATTATTATAATAGCAAAAGTAAACATCTGCACTGCATGTAAAGTGATATTCTATTGAGCAATGTCCTCCATCCTGTACTGTAATATTTAGTGGTAAAATGGAGTTAATAGTAGAAATAGTGATGCCTCAACAACACTTATTAGTGTTGTTTTTTTCACTAATAGAGTGTATTAGTGGAAAAATACCAACACAAAAGTACAACTAGATCTAGTGTTAACTGCATTTTACCGCTAAATATCACTAACAACACAATTTTTTTTTGATTGAAATGAAAAGATATTTATCTCTAAAAGCCCTCTAAAATATACTGTAATTCCAAAAGTGTTAATAAAGTTTAAAGTTGCCTTAAAAGGCTAGAACCAACAGAAAAAAGACCTCCCAAGTTTCTCTTCTTTATTTTCATTGTGGTATATCCTTAGAGATTGACTCATCAAGGCATAAGATATTTCTTCTCATCGAGAAATATCCAATTCATAAATTGAATCAAAATCATTCTGATTCCGATAAAGCATTCATTCAAATGTTGATCACGTAAGGTACCTAACCATTGGAAAATATGACAATAAGACAGCAAAGCCCCGAGGGATCTCTCAATAGGAAGTTGACAGCCTCAACCATGTTCTTGCTTTTTGTTGTATTGACTTTTCCCCCCCTATTTTTTGATGTCTGCTTTTGAAAGAATTTACCTCTTTTGAGACTTTTTCATGACAGGAAGTTTGAGAATTTGATGCAATCAGGGACTGAGTGAAGATTTATATTCTTTTTGTAAAGGTGAATATTCATTACCCTCGAGTAGAAATTCTTAAAATTGAATATGACGCAGTATGTGTTTTAGAGAGAAGTTAGGGTGTTTTTGGTACCACATGTCGTCGTTGAGGTTTAAAGCATAAGGTCTTCCTAGGGATAGGAATATATTAGGAACTATGATTTGAATCAAAATTTAAGTTTGTTTAAAAGATTTTGCTCATGATCATAGAAAGCTTTGAAAGTAAACTTTCAAAAAAAGTGCAACCATTAAGGTATTCAAATATGACCTGAACTGCAGCATTTCAAATATATTACATATTCATCATCAGGGTGTTAAGCCTCCCGAAGGTTGTGGGTTCGAATCCCACACAAGGTCGACAGAAAAAAAAATCTGTTGACTTTCTGCAGTATAGGCTTAACACCCTGATGATGAATATGTAATTAAGGTATTCATTTCATCATTTATAATTCAACAACGTCACTGAAATATGTTCCCAATGATTGTATCTTCTTTTGAAAATATGTCAACTACTAAAGTGAAATTAATGGAAATATGTTCTGACGATTCATCTCATTTTTTATCCATTGAAACAATGATAAGTCCTGTAATACAATCTATCCTATTGTATTCAAGATGATCAGCAACATTGACTTTTAAATCCATCTGATTTTTTTCTATCCTGAAATGAAATATGAGTCAAAGATTGCATTTTGGTAATGAACACCAGCATTGTGAAACACATCCTTATATTTTTTTTGAAATTTCTATGATTAATAATCATAGCAGAAAAACTTAAATTGCCCACAACATATACAATTATTGCTACAGCTCACTGAAGTTCACTTTTTTCTTCCCTACCAATTTTTAATTTTTTTTATTGAAGCCAAACGTGTTACATGATAAATTGATCATGAAATAACAAAAAATTCCTTACTCACAACATATACTTACTTAGAATAATACCAAATGATAGTGTGTCAGTTTGCTTAATTAATACACAAACACAATAATAATACTTGCAGCTCATTCAATCATCTGTATTGACATTTATTGAATGGAATTGTATTTTTTCAACGATGGCAATCTTAAAGATATATGGAACAACCTTGTGAGTTTTATTTACAATAATTATTTACCAAGGCAATTCTGTTCAACTTGATATCTGTAGTCATAGTCTTAAATACCACAGCAATTAATATTTAAGTTCACATATTGTTTTCTTTCTTGGAGGATTATTATTTTTATTGTGGCAATTTTCAAGGAATTGCTAGAGATCATGTATTTACAAGTATCACACTTGTCTTACTTCATGCCTAAGTGCATAACCCAGATCCACAACAAAACATGTCACTTTGACTTCTATTGGGACAAGTTAATTAACATGGAATTGTTAAATGTGTGCTGCAGTGAAAGAGCAGTGACATTCAAAACCAAAAATGTCTGCAGAGGATAAGATCCAGTATTGCAGTTTATAAGTATCGCACTTGTCGATCTTTACTTCATGCGTAAGTGTATAACCCAGAGTCATGAAAAACCATGTCACAATGACTTCTATTGGGACATGGTCATTGACACAGAACAGTGAAAGAGCAGTGACATTCAAAAACAAGAATGTCTACAGAGGTTTAACACTTCAATTATTTTATAAACTTGGGCAGATGTCACTGTAAGAAAAAGACTTTTGAAAGAAATGAGATACTGCAAAGAAACTCAAGAGCTGTAGGGAGGGGAGCTAGGACTTCAAATTAAACCTATGAATTCAAAAGGATCCTTTAAACAGTTTGTTCTCCTTTAATGGGTTCACTGAAAATTAACTAGACCAAATTTCTTCTTCAAGAAGTTTGTCATGGTCAATTTTGCAGCAACTGTAGAGATTAAAGGGGTTTCTGGACCACCAATTAGTGTTCGATCCAGAAATTGCTTTAGATTCATTAAAAAAACTAGTGATCATGCTGCCACAATTTGTCTGACAAGGTCAAAGGCAATATGCTTAATAACTGTCAAATATGAGGGGGGAAAAATTCAAATGTGGATCACTTTTATACACATGGGCACAAGTATCCATCAAATTGTTTGAAATATATTGATCCAACCACTGATCTTGTGGACTTCAACATCTATGTCAGGGACAGTTTCATTTTGATCATAACTATAAATTATTATCTTTTTCTAAAGGAATGAGCTCTATAATGATTTTGGAAATTTGTTGACCTCTATTTGTTTATGCACAATTTGAAAAGACCAATAAGCAGCTACAATATGTATGTCACGGTCAAAGTCAATTTCGAAATAATAGGTCACACTTGGTCAAACTCCTTTCAAGGATTCAAAGTTGCAATGAACATGTTTTTTTTCTTGATATATCTATTCCCACTCTTAAAAAAACATCAATACATGGCAATATCATGGCTTTGCTGTGCAATCATTCAACTAAATAGCTACAGAAATCTATAACTCAGCAACAAGAAAATGTCACAGAAAAGATGTCTGGAGCCAAATATTCTTAAAAAGATTTTGTGAAAGCCTTGTATCATTTCCTTTATCTTCTTTTTTTTATATGTGTTTTTTTTAAATATTTTTAAAACATGTAATGTTGATTTCTATAGCCATCTGATGATGCATGTATTTTGGAATTTTTTTTTTTTAATGTTATGAACTCCATGATTATTTTGAAACTATTTGACCTTTAATATCTCTTCACGAATCTCATGGACCATAAGACTACTACAATAAGTATGTCAAGGTCAAAATCAGTCAAGATATGCACAGAAAAGACGTCTGGAGCGGAACATTTTCAAAAGACATTTTGTTGGAGCCTTGTATTTATTTTTTTATCTTCCTTTTTATTGTTTTATTAAGCGTATTTAATTCATATTTAAGATGACACTGTAACGGTAATTCTAAAGCCATCTGATGATATTTTGAATGTCATATGCCCTTTTCAAGAACATGGAGCATAATTAATCAAAATGACAGCTTCCATCTGTAGTACATGGCAATTTGCACCCATTCAGCCTATTCAGGTACATATTTTAAACCAAATTGGGAATTTCTACACCTATCAATAATGTTATCAAAGTAAAACGTGTTAGATTGAGTCAGGTACATGGTAATTGATTCCATTACATTAAAAAAAATAAAAAAAATAATTGGCAATTTGTTATTGATTATGAATAATCCTCAGATTTATTGATTTTTAAATGTTGTCTACATCTACATTATAAAAAAGCTTGATTCATTTCTTAAATCAAGTAGGATGATAAACATAGACAGGTACAAGGGTTAGTCTTTCTTCTATTGCTATGAAATACCCCACTACTGATGACAGTCACTAGCTAGGTTAGAACTTTGCACTTTGGTGTGGAGTATCAACAATATATCAATTTATTAGGCTAAAGCATTCCAAAGAGTTACACAAAAAGGAAAACAAAAAGGTTTATAGTTGTCTATTGCTCTAGGAAGATGTTTTTATCATTTGAACATCTTGTGCCTTTCAGGTTCGAAAGTAAATACAGAATTTAGTCAGTGTCCCCTTGTAAAATTATGGAAAAAAGAACATTAACGTTTATGAGTTCTCCTTATTCCTGAGGAGTCTCACCTCAAATCGACTATAAGAGCAGACACACTCGACAAACTAATGTAACCTTCCCAGCATTACATGCAGATGGTAGACATGTACTTGTAACCATACAGCCACTTCATCTCTTTATTGAGAAATGACAAGGGTCTTTAAAGTACCACTACCTATCACCAGGAAATCATATCATTTTTTAAGCCAGCTTTTGGTTGAAGACAAATCTCAGTCTGCACTTAGTTTCTTGTATTATTAGACCTATCCTTCTCGTCATTTCATTGGTCGATTGATTAAGTGATAAGCTGATTAATTTATTGATAGATGATCATCTTCCTCTTACATTTTTACAATATTTGTACTTGATTCCCCTCAAATTGATGTGGGTGACAATCTGATTTCATGCATACTATAGGAAATTCATTGTCGAAAAAAGGCTTATAAGTTATATCTTGTGAAAAAAAAAACTTCTATCTGGATGGCTGACTTTTTGATGACTTTTAAAAATTATATGGTGGCAGGTCAGGCTTGCCAAGAAAACTTGGATCGCTTTACTTGAGGGAACCAGGGACCAGCTGTTTTTTCCCCACATTAAAGCATAGAGCAGGTCCCTTAGAAACTTTGAGATTTTAGCCATTTCTTTACTATTCATGCTAGGGAGAGCCTCTGAGACAAATGATGGAATTGACCTTGGTGCCCTGCAAAAAGATGGAACTATAACAAAGCATTTCTTTAAAAAAATTGTGAAGACTTAAAAATGTTGGACAGGCCTTGTAATGGCAGCCAGTTCAAGGCCAAAAAGGTCATTAATGAGTCTATAGATATCCTTTGAACAGCAAGGTTGTCTAAAAAATCTGTCTGGGGAATTGAAATAGAAGCTACATGATATTACAGCTAATTAGTCAGAATCTGTTATAGCTTTCTTGTCTCAGGACAATAAACAAGGCACATGTCTTTTGAAAAGTGACATTAATTTGCAAATTTAATTGGAACGAATTTAGACCCATGCTATGTAAATGTCAACCCCCAAAAATGTCAAAGAATATCAAATTGAGTGGACCAAAATAGGCTCAACATTGAATAATTAATTTATGTTTGTTGTGTCAAGCTGGCTCAACATTAATTTTGTCATCTCCCATTTTTTGAGTGTACAAGAGTGTCTTAAATTTATCTGTAAAAAAAACCCAAAGAAACTATAGGACTCTCCTGTCCTTCGATATTTGAGGGCCGGGCGTGCACAGACAGCGAAGGGAAGAATATGTTCATAATTTCATCCTCAAGCAGTATTTTGTATTTTGTTTAAAGAAAAAAAAATGAAGCATTGGTCTGCATTTCTGAACATGATAGAAACAAGTAAATAACTTGCAGATTTCCCTCTTATCTCATGGAGACTTGTTCAAAATGCTCCTCAGACATAAAAAGATAGCCTTGATATGATGATATGCACTAGCCTGTATTTCAGACATGAAATAACCATCCTCAGTGAAACCTTTCTGTCATATGCTGTATACTAATACATTAATGGTCTGACCTAACTGAGATAATAATTATTACAGTTTTAGAAAATACAACAGTTTGGCCATGGTACACTTCAGTAAAGTATAAGGTCGGGGGGGGGGGGGGAGAAACTCTTGTACATCTATGTTACAATACACATGTCTGGAGCATTTTGGTAAATATATAGGCTATACATGTTTATAAATCTTATTGGTGAAGCATGCTAGTGGTGAAAGGCCACAAGATGAAAAGTAATAAAATATTCAAGAAAAGGTCAGACAATTTTGGGAAACATGCTGCAATTTATATCCCTTGTCATTATTGTATGATATATGTGGTGAAAGAAGATTAGTATCATACATCATCACAAACCAGCATGGATTCAACTTTAGGTTATTTTGGTTTTTGAAAAAAAGTTTTTTACTTCATGCAGGAACACCTTTGACTAATCTTTCTATGCCCTACAAAGTAAGTATGCTGAAGTTGTTGTTATTTTTAATTGTGTACTTAATGAAAAAAACACCTGACAATCTTCTTTAAACCACAAAGAATAAAGTATGTTTTCAAAATAAATACAGAATTTACCCATGCAGTGACATAATTTACCTAGGAAGATACAGCAGCATTTTCACATTATCATAGATTTATTAAATAACCTTGGCTTTTAGCACAGAATACATATTTGTTGTGGTTACCTAGATGACCTTGGAAGAAGAACACAGTGACATTCTTTTTGACCGCTTTAAACCAATATCAGGTTACTAAACCTCAAACCTATCATGAAACTGACATTTCTCAGTATTCAAAGTTCGCTAAGTTCAATCATCAAATAATTGCATGGATTAAAAAAATCCTACAAAAAAGGTCTCCCTTTATTATTTTCTCAGAACTATCAACATTTATTTCCGTGTCTTGAATGATTTTCCTTTTTTGCACTTGTCTAAATGCAGGCAATTTGAGGCCGGTAACAGCAATTGAACATGTGAAATTACTTCTAAATTAAAGGTAGTCTTTTTTTCAGGTGCAGTCAGGGGTATAATAGTTCCTAAATTGTAGACAGCTGATGGCCCTTTAATCTGTCAAATTTTGATCTACATATAGGATTATAAAAAAATGGAAGACAAATTAATCATTGCCCCATGGCACACATCAGATCAGACTAGTAGGTTATTGGCCTTCTTATAACTACAATAATTTCTTACTACAGACGAAAATAATCAGGAGCAAAAGTGCCCTATTGAATGCTTTCTCTATTTTTATGAGAACATGTAACAATTTAGTAAGTTCTAGTCTTACGTCTTTCAATACACTAAACATCATGAGAATAAAGTAGCTGAGATCATTATTTTTGGGGGGTCTCGAAAACATAGATCTACATGTACGAGTATATCTAAATGTTGTTAATTTAGACATACATGTATGCTTTCAAAGCTACAATATGGAAAACCGAAATGTGTAAGTCATGTCACATCATGTCTCAAAACTCTAAGTTTGTTAATGTAGTGTGTGATATATTAATTTACATTATTTGGCATTTTAACCAAGCCAGGGACAGGGGCATGTTGTCAACAAGTCAGTAAGTTAAAGACTTTGAAATTCCTACGCAGTAACAATATATTTATAAAGGTCTATAGTATGTCCATCCTGATGAGACTTTGTTTAAAAAAGATGAAATGAGGAAAGAGAAAGAGATCAATAAGGTTAAAAAAGTCTCCTGGCTTGGCATGTTGAAAAGGATCATCTTTTGCCTTTTTGCTTTTAAGGTTCATCACATGACACTTTGAAGCTAGACATTATCCATGTGTTCCTAGGAAATCAAGTTCTTTTAAGAGGAAATTCATTGCATGATTATGTTATTACTTAACTAATTGCTTTGAAAATCATGTAAATTTAAAATTGATCTCAAATCTGAGAAGATCAAAAGATTAGGTCAACCGTACTTTGCTAGACGTAGGCATTTTTTTTGTAATGCTTTATTTTTTACTTCTTATCTTTTTATTTTGGTATTGCATTATACAATGAATGGTGTTAGCAGTATCTCCAGGTATCTTCAAGCAACTAATATGTACTGTCTTTAGTCCTAGAGGTCTTTCCTTAAATTAATACGAAAACACCCACGCTTGGATTACTTTTTAAACTAAAATGATATTTAGATCTCCTTGGATATGTTTGAAAAGAAAATTTCTCACGCCAAATTTTGTCTGACTTGAGAAATAAATTCTTTTTTGTTTAGGTTGTGATATCTTAAAAATTCCAACATTAAAAAACTTCCGGATTGAGACATGATAAGGCCTAAAGCTCTTGGCATTCTAAAAGAGGAAATTATAAGCTACCTTGTTTTGGAAAATTAGAACATGTAGGCACGGAATGAAAGGGAGAAAGTATCAAATTTCATGCTTGATAATTAGATTTTATATCACATGAAATTCTTTACCATAGAAATTATTTTAGAGCCTTCCTGTTTTCATTGAAACAGAACGGAAGGATTTTATTATTGGAAAATTACAGTTTGATGTAAGATAAATATAGCTGCAAACAAGCAGGAGAAAAACCATCACTTTCATATACAAAAAAAAAAATAGATAAAAATAGAATGAGTTAAAGACAAAAAATGGTTGCAATATTGCCATTAACATTTAAGGTTGTTTCATATAGGCTACATGCCACAATAGAAAAGATGTGCAAAATGGATGCCTTTTTAAAATCTCTTTTTTTTTAACATGCACTTTCTTGAATGTGACGATTTGAACTTTTTTCACAATATACTTCACAAACAGTCAACATTAACACGAAATTATGTGTTTTTTGTATATGTGTACATGTATTTTGATTCTAGCATTTTCTACCATTTTCAATTTTTCCCAAATTAGTATGATGAGAATATGAGAAATACAAAAATAACATTACCATGAGTTCCATAAAAGGCCCTTTTTAGCCAACGTATGGTAATATTCAAAATCTTATACATGGTAAACCTTTAATCAAACATGTGATCCCACTCAAAGGTTTGAGTATGATGGATATATAAGAACAATGACTTGTTCTTTCAGCTGCAAATCTTAAGTATTGATCAGTCTGTGAAACATTGCTTGAAGAAAAGAATAAAATAGTTGAATCTATTATGTCAGTCTCCATACCTTTTACTTATAGAACACTTTATCTTTCATTTGTGATAAACTTCTCCTAGAGACACGAATTGTCCTGATGAAACAACGCAAATCTAGTGTTTTTTTCAGCACAGCTGAAGAATTATTTTTAATTTAAAAAAGATAAATTATCATTCCTTATAATCTGGCCCCTGGATGATAAACCTTACATCAATCAACAATGATTGTATAGAATAATAATCACATTCGAAAATATTAAATTTTTGGATTAATGTGGATCTTGGAACCAACATTATTTTTGCTATTAATATTCTAGGATGTAGTTTTAAACATTTATCAAAACTGCAAAGCTTCCTTTGTTGTTTAAGTAATTTGTATATATTTCAAATCTGTCTAGTATAGTAAAAGAGTGCCTTTGAATGATAAACTTATTTTTAAAAAAAGGCTCTATATAAATTGCCTGGTTATTATCATTTCCATATACATACAATGTAAATGCCAGCTTTGGGCTGCAATGAGCTTATAGCCTGTGACTGTCTCGCCCACCTGGTGGCCTAGTTCCAAGCCACATTCTTTTGCAAATTTAACATAATTATGCAATTGACCTATTATCGTTATGATAGACGTGTTTTAAATTTATGTTCGATCAGAATGTTTTTTCTTTGAAAAAGTCTT
>JAVSBT010394625.1:0-10872 GCA_033118115.1 Pharyngocirrus eroticus
TCATCAATATCTACCTTTGTGCCAAATTTGGTGCTTTCTCCACAAAACCCAGGGTTTTTGACCATATGCTTGGACTACATCACATAAAATTAATAAGTTATTTACACAATATTAATAAAAGAAACTATACTATGCTTGTTTTGTCTAAGTGATAAATAGAATTTTTTATAGGTATAGAGTGGCAAATTCTACATAATATGTATATACACATCATTGTTTCATAAAGTTTACTACATTTCTGATTTACAATTTTCTACTCTGCACTTATTCTTTCATCAATCCTTACCATTATAGCTGACTCTTCCATCTCCATTATCATCAGCTGCATCTATCATTTCTAAAATCTCTTCGTCTGAGATCTCCTCCCCTAAAGAACTCATAACTTTCCGCAGTTCATTAGCTGTGATATAACCGTTTTTGTCCTTATCAAACACTTTAAAAGCCTTATGAAGTTCTTCCTCTGTTCTGAAGGGGTTCTTTTTCTTGGTCATTAAGACGAGAAATTCTGAAAAGTCTATGTTGCCGTTTCCTAATTAGAGGCAGAGAAAAAAAGAAAGAAAAAGTAATACACATGGATAAGCAGTAATGGTTATAGGGTGATGGTAAGTCTTGACTTTTAAATATTTGATGGCTACATTGTTGGTAGTGCTTTTTCTTTGAAGGTACTGGGTAAGAGAATGTATACATGTTTTCCATGTATTGAAGGATATAACAATGTTTGATTTGTGATAGGATGAAGGACTGGATTTATGATTGGATGGCTGGATAGAAGGATGAATAAAGAAAATCAATGGATGGGAAAATTTGTAAAAGTATAAGCCCTTTAAAAACTCAAAATGAATCACGGAATGAATTTTGATGGCAATTTCCTGAACCAAACATGGGCAAAAATGGTTGGGAATCATAGCTTTTCCTTTCCCTGAAACAAAATCATTTTTTTAACAGGGCTTTAAGTTTGTTCAGCCAAATGAATATGACAAAATGAAGAATACAAAGCTTAGAATCAAATTGGAATTATAGACTATAGACAGTCAATTTGTATAAAATTGACTTTCTTAAAAGATCTTTAATTGAAAAGGAAGGAAATTATACAGAGATTAATGCATGGACAAAGAAGTAAATGAATGGATGGATGGATGAATGAATGAATGAAAAAATGAATGAATGAATGAATGAATGAATGAATGTAAAATGAAATGAAATAAATGAATGGATGGATCAATGAATGAATGAATGAATGAATGAATGAATGAATGAATGAATGAATGAATGAATGAATGAATGACTGCATCTAGATAGAGAAAGAAATCAAATCAAATCAAATCTGCTCTAAAGTGGTCTTACCATCAGTATCCACTTCACTGATCATTTCATTCAATTCTCCCTCTGTAGGGTTCTGACCCATATTTCTCATGGCTGTGCCTAACTCTGAGACATCAATGGTGCCATCTCCATCTTTATCAAATAAAGCAAAAGCTACTTTCAACTCTAGATCAAAAGGAAAAAAAGGAAAGAGAATGTTAGAATAAGGCACAAACTCAATGGAAAATCAATGCATCTATGCATGCATGAAAACTATGTCAATGTTTGAACATCTTATTGTCTGTTATCATGGAACTGTTTATTCAATTCAACTTTCCATTGTCTTAGGCATATGAGAGGTTTCTGGTCGCTTGTGCTATGAATTACGTTAAAGTTAATGCTATTATATTTTGGCTACGTCATCAAGATGTGTTGTGTTTTTGCTCGTGAAACCATAGTGGCTAGCGCAAAAAGCGAATCACTTTGGTTTCACGAGCAAAAACACAACACAACTTGATGGCGTAGCTCAAAAAAAATAACGTTGACGTAATTCATAGCTCTAGCGTACTGGCATTTTGTATTGTAACTACTGTTGTGCCTAAAACATTGAGTGGCACACCTCCTACTCCCCTAATTGAAGAATATGTTGGACTGGAAACAGTAATGACAGTCATATATAAACCATGAGATTGTTTGCAAGCCTATAGGGGGTTTATGTTGTCTGGAATGTAAACGCTCACTGTGATAAACACTGTAAGCTCACAGTGAAATAAAAACAGTGCACTGTAGGCTCAAAATGATATACTTTATAACTATAAGCTCACTGGACTATGCCTAATAAGCTCACCATAAGGTGCACTGTAAGCTCACAGTGAATAAAAACAATGCAATGTAGGCTTTATACTGTAAAATATGTTATGAGCTCACTGTTAGAAGCACTGAAAAGACAATGAACCAAAACTAAACCATTTTACATCAAGAATGAAACGGATGTGTGACAATCCTCTTTTACAGAGCTTTATATTCCATGGATTTATTCAAATCATAGTTGTGAGCTTTTTATCAGCAATGACTCAGTCCCTAATGAGTTTTTAAAGTAGTTGTAAAACCATATTTAAGATCCTTCCATAAAGACTTCCTAGCCTAGCTAGCATAAATGAGGCAAAAACCTCATTATTAACCTGTTCATCAGCTAAAAAAAAGTATGACTACACAGTATTTCAAAGGTAATTGACAGTATTTTTTTAATGTATACTGTAATTGTCAAAACTTGTCTACTCCAACATATCACAAGTCATCATCTCTGGGTAAAATATGAGAATGAAATTGGAAACAAATGACATTGGACAAATCCACATATAAGGTTATATTCCCTTTGTTGTAGGCATGTCTGGGCATCTGTTTCACTATTGAAATTGTACAAGTCTGTATCTGCTAGGGCAAACAGAAGATTTTCTTTACATTGTCCCATACGGACCTGCTAGGAAAAAAAGACTGTCCATTTTGTAGAAGTCACTGCCCCCATTATGTAGATGCCACTGCCCCATGCCCACAGTGTATCTTTACTATTGACATATCATAATACTGGGACAGAAGGAGATAAAATCCACTCTCCTGTATATGGGACGCCAACAATCAGATTGTAGTTACCCATGTGGATCACCAGGTGACCCTGGACTTTCAGGATGGCATAATTTTGATCCTTGATCTGCATGGAAAATCATGCCAAAGTTACGACTTTTTGTACTTTATTATCTTTCAAGTTTTTGGATATATAATTTTCAATCTCAATGGCCAAATAGTTACTGAATTTGGTAATCACATAGGAAGGTTGAAAAGAAAGGATACACCCCAGTAATCTTTCAATAAAGTCTTTCGGAATCCAAAACAAGTCACAAAACACTGTTTGTCTTCCTAACACGACATTTCTGATTGATAGTCTCATAGCCTCATGGAAACAATTGACTTTACTAAACCTTCATAGGATTAAGGAATCTGATTAAATGTGAGACATGGGAAATTATCCTGTCTTATCCCATCAATGTACTGGTCATTTTATAGAATCAGAGTTCACAAAGAAGGTGAAGAAATCAGCTTACTGCATGATCCCTTCCTACATTTTTTTCAATGATGAAGGTCTATGGGAACCTAGCTATTAGTACTAGATATGAGACTTAGGAAATAATCTTGTCTAATCCCATAAATCAGCTAATCCCTTAATCAAAGTTCACAAATAAGATGTAGATACACTGTACCATTATTGCCTGATGATGCCACTTTGGCGAAATATTGCTAAATAAATGCAAATATGAAACTTCTTGGACTTGTAACTATTATATTTACTTTGAAGCTGTCGTTTTTTTCAAATATTTATACTGTTTTATATGAGTCTGTTTTGCTCCTATTGAAGAATCTGAGTTAGATATAATAGTACATGTATTTCAATCTCTTCTGAAGATGATACAGAAAAAAAAGTGACAAGGGGGTACTGTTTTTGTGATAAGACTTATTTATAACTCTAATTCTTACTGTTTACAAAAATACAATTTTCCTTTCTATTACACTATAATCATTCACTTTATATTTAGCGCATATAATGAAAGTCATCATGGTATTAATCAAATAAAACTCAAGATCTAGGAAAATGTAGAAAAATGTAGAAAGAATAGCTGGGAAGCCATAAAAGCCATATCCATAATGATTTGTTGGAGACACAAATCCAGCCTATAAAATCTTTAAACCATCCAGGGATTCATATTCTATAGGCTGACAAAAAAAATGTCCATTAAGCCTAAAGATTAAAGTAACAAAAGAATAGATCAATCATGGATTCCTAGAAATCAGTTTTATATGATCCATTTTCAAAGCCTAATAGTCTGATATGATAACAAATATTTCTACATGGAATTAGTACTATAGACAACAAGATCAAAGAACAATGAAAAAAAATGCTTCAGAATCAATGATTTCTGAGGTACAGGGTTTCTCATATAAAAGATTATCGGGAATAAAATCAACAGGAATAGGATGGGTTTGATTTTTTCATTTCGATATGCTTCATTAACATAACTGAGTAACTCTGATTCTATAAGATATATCCTCTACTTCAATCCTATCCATCGACACTGGTATCTCTTTCTAAAAGTGGCATATTAGGTTTTGACTGAAATCGAAAAGTTTTTTTATTTACCAATAAACACTAGATGGTGGATTTACTTTAAACAGTTTTTGAGATTTTTTCCAAATTCTGGCAATAAAAAAGATTAATATGTAATTGACTCTATAATTATGTTCCTGTGTTACTCAATAGAATGCACTTGGGTCACCCTGTAATGTGGCACCTACCATGTTGCAGACATGACCTAATTAGTCCACAGAAGTATCAAACTTCTGAAGTTAAAAAGACTTGAAAATGTACTAGAATTTACTATAAGTTACCCCTCAATAGTTGCCAGGTTGAAAAATAAACTAAGAAGACAGGAGCCAATTAACTACACAAGTACCCTTTGGCTTTAGAAAATCCAAGCAAGTGGTGTCCCAACAGATTTTCATTGCAAAATATGATTTGCAGCATACATACAATGCAGCATTGATGAATAGCACAGAACTCCAAACTGTCTTCAGGATTTAGAGTGATTGACAAATTTCATTATAGAAACAGGATAATCCTTTTACTGGGCATGGGAAATTTGATCACTGGAGATTGATCCAAGGCTAATATGAAAAAAATTGTGGTGACTTCGAGTGGCATATCAGGTACATGCAATACATCAGCTTCAATGTCAATCATGAAGATTTATATTGGGCCATGGGGTAAGAAATAAGCACATTTCTTCTACCAGTCACATAATCATGCATGGAGGGTGCTGGGTCATGGCAAAGTTGGTGAAATCTTTAGAACTAGCAGTCACCTTGAATAAATTTGTTTTAAAACACCAAAATATGTGGAACTCTGTTACTGACAATTTGGGTTTTTAGAAATTGAAGATCATTCATTGTCGTTGCAATTTTTATCATGACTGTATTAAAATTCCATGCATTTTGTATATTTTCTTAAACAAATAAAGTAAATAATCTTTTACCAAATTTATATGAAAATATCACATATCAATTATTATGATGAAATATAATTTTTGCTACAAGTAAACGCTTGGGAGTCTTTCAGAAAGATTTTCCAATTGTAATATGCAGTTATGTATATCAAAGAAAAGTCCTCAAGTATGACAGAGATTCCAGGTCAAAGCTTTATGTAAAGGGGAGATCTACACTTTCTGACTACACAAAGCAAAAAAAATGTTGTCGAAGACTTTTTTCCTTAATCCAATCTAACCAAGATTACTCCAGTAGACTGGATAATAGCTTATTGTCTGTTATCTGCCTTTCTTCACCAGATGCAATCGAACTAGCTTCCAGCTCAATCGATCTTTTTCATGCATGGAGAAGACGAAGTTGGATAATTTCCTTGCCATGCTTTTTGGAAAATCATTACTTGCTGGTTATTCTTGCTCAAGGTGAAAACAAAAAAAATGATGTTGTGTGCTAATTGGTGACTTCCTAGAATCTTAATCAATAGGAGAAGATTGATGAGGCCAGCAGTGATCTGGACCATGGCTTTTTTAAATACAAACTACAATGCCTATGAGGTTATAGAGCCTAACCCTAAGTTAAATCAAGGTATGTAATAGCTCAGTGGCAAAGAGTTCATCTAAGGGGGGATGGTCGCTCAATCAGTGACAAAGCATGCATCCAGAGATTTGAATGTTAAGGGTTCAATCCCCTAACTTACCCCATGTTTGTGTCCTATATGCTAAAAAATGTCTTAATAATTCCACAACATAGTGATAAAGCTTTGACACCATATTGTATCCTTTTAAATGGGTTAAAGAGAATTCTAGAAAAAGTAGCCTGTGATAGACTAGCATTCTGTTCAGGGTGGGTTATTGTTTAATGTATGCTTATATGCCTCAGAAACTAGGGATATATGCATGCATAGGCCGTTTGGCAAACAAACTACAATCTTGCATCAATTTAAGATCACTGCATGATGCCTTCTAAGTCATATCCTGGGGTTTTGAACTAATAAACTTCCTTTAAGGAAAAACTTGGAAATTAAATTTTGGTAAGCTGAACTTTTGTCATGAGGGAGTGATTGACTTTAGTCCCTTGTGCCATTCCGAACAAATATAACATATATGTTGTTGTTGCCAGCACTTTCATTTTATATAAATAAGTAATGTATATTTGTAAATCATACATCTAGACGTACAACCATAAATTGCTTCAAAGGTGTCTCAAAAAGATATCCATAAAATTTAATTGCCCTGGGTGTTTTAGCACTTAATTAAATTTCTAACATTGAATTTCATTTGATGAGGATGTAAATTTCATAGCAAATTCATTGTCTTCTTCGAAATAAACCTTCTTTTCTGTATTATTCCAGTTTGCAATACTCCAAGCTTTTATCATAAAACATAATTCATATCTTTACCATTTTCCTCACTCCACTAATTTAATTTATGGGACAAGCAAATTACATTATTTATAGATTTTGGCACTGCATTAATTCTTAATTAAATGAAAAAGGACTCTTCCTCCAAGATCTTTTTCAATCAATTTTTGACAAATGTGGCATAGAAATGGAAATGGCTTGCATAAACAATTCTACTGAATAAGGAAAAAGTCAGAGACAAACCTGTCACAATTGATACCGATAGCATCACATTAAGCTAGAAAATAACTGGTTTTGAGGAGATGAGCAAAAGCAGTAAACAACCTGTTCATATTAAACCGGAATATAAAGCATTTGTATTCGTTTCCTATCTACTGAAAAGAACAAGTTGGCCCTTCCCAATTCCTTTGCAATCAACACTTGTAGAGGTTAAAAGGTCATGGCCAGAGATCTTGCCAATCTTTAACTTACCAGCAACTTGTTCATCTGTGAGTTTTTCTTCTGCCTGGAATGAAGAAAACCAAAAATTACCATTATTGGATGGCTAATAGGAAAAATGTAAGAAGGCAGATTAACAGATGATGTAAAAGACGCCTAGTGCTTCCAAGTTTATCTAGATGGTTTTATGAAAACAGAAATAACCTAAAGTTGAAGGGTTGAGTGTGATAACTTAATTGGAGACCACACCATGTACTAATGATGTTTATACTGCTCTCAGCTTAATGTATTGGCTTTGTAGCTTTTTCGATTACAAGTCTCATTCTGAGGGATTTGAGTTTATGGATTCTTGGAAAATTGTGTATTGAGGATTTCAAAATTATAATCCCAAGGTTGTTCAATGTAAAAAGTACCAAAATATTTGAAATGGTGAAAAAAATCTCTTTATAAATATACACTATTCCATTTAGAAACTAATTTAGAAATCGTTTGAGATCTCGGCACTACTCGAGGCACCTCATATGCTTCCTAAAATACACATTCACTAAACATTTAGGACCTCGGAACATTTCGGGGCTAGTTCCGAAGTCCTAAATGGCTCGCAAATGTGTATTTTCGGAAGCATTCAAGGTGCCTCGAGTAGTGGCGATGTCTCAAAAGATTTCCCAAGGGGTTTATGGGTCTAATACCTTAAAGGTCCCAAGTAAACACACCATTGAACTACAGTGCTTCTTTTCTCCTTTAACTTTACAAAAAACATTTGAACCTGAGATGGAGGAAATTGCAAAAGGACACAGTCATAGAGTGTTATTTCCTATGAGCCTAATCCAACACAAAAGACATCTGTAGGGTGTTTTTTTTTCTCTCTCTCAACTCTTTTGACCCCATTCTCTGCAAGTCCTGGCATCGACATTTCACATGTTTTCTTTGATGACATTTCTATCTGCACAAATGTCCCCTTGGGAATAAGGTAAGGGCAAAAATGACACATTACCAAAATGGTTCTGCTGATTTGATTCTATTGATTTTTTGGCTGGCTCTATTTTGGACTGGAGTGATTTGATTGAAAGTAAAAAGCTTTGCTAGGTCTAGAATTTCAGAAAGATGTATTAAGAAAAGTCTTTGACAGTAGATTTGATGAATGGTTTCTTAGAAGCAGCACATATTTTGGGGAAAATATGACAGTTTTGCATGGAAAACTAATGAAATTTACATTTTTTTATTTATGTGAAGTAACTAGCTATAGCATTTTTTTTCCCAGGGCTAGTATGTTAAAATTTGTCAGAGAATTTGTAGTTTGGTTCATACCACAGTAAACATTTCAGTTGATATTTGATTAAAGTGATCATAAAGTATGTATATTGATCTAAAATGGCAATATAGCTATGGGAAATAATCCAATCTCCTAGATAGAGGACAAAAATGCCAAAACCTTAGTGAAAAAATGCATATTTTAGAGAGTCTGAATAATATCAATTAATGATATTGAAAATATGATATCAAAAAAACCAAAAAAACGTTCAGCTCTGAATATCAATTTTAAACATAAGAAATATGAATATAGCAATACCAAGATGATGTAGAATGATAATTGACAATATCAATCCAACTCTCAACTCTATAGAAAACATGCTCTTAATCCTTAAACATTACCCTACTTTCAGCTTCAGCAACTTTGTCGACATGCCAAAAGAAATTACTAGAGCAATTTAGGCAGTTTCTCAATAGAGCTTATTGTCAAGAAAATCCTTCCATCGATTTTGTAATAATAAGAGATCTTTTAAGGTCCAGTCAAGGTTATTTGGCAACATTAAAGAGAAATGTGATTTATCTAAATTGGAGATTGCATGATAAGTTTAATTTGGGAAGAGTATTACTCACAAGGTCAAAAGGTTGTAAGGGTGATGGATAAGAGGGTGCAAGGGAGAAGGGGTAGTGACTTCTATTTTTTTTAAAGGTTTACTTGTGTTCTATGTGTGAATATTGACTAGATATACCACATTGAAATAAACAATTCTACCTTGGAACAAAGGTGCTCTTTGAGGATAAGTTTCTTTAACTTGAGGGGGCTTCCATGGTGTAGTGGTCAATGTAGCTGATCCTCAATCTAGGGTTCAATCCCTTGGCAAGACAATGATTTTCATGGCTCTCAAGTTCAGTGAACCAAAACTGGCTAAATTAAAGGCTTTGGGGAGGACCACAATGGAAATAAGTCTCAGACTTTTATGTGCTCTCCTCTGTGAATACCATTCACCAAAGAAAAAAAAAAAAAGAAAAAAAAACTTGTAATGTTTTGACCTCATTCTAAAGGGCTTGGTCATACATGTGGTCATTTGACTGAATTATATCCTGCTCAGGAAAGTGTAAAACCTGATTGTAATTTGGGAGGTGGCAGGTATCCTTTGTTCAAACATAAATAGGGACCAAGGTTTTACCATCAGATTTCAGTTTCTTGGGCGGGATAATACACGATCAAGTGTCCTATCATGTGATCAAGCCCTTCAGAATGAGGTCGAAACGTTATGAGTTAAGGAAAACACACCTTTCCTTTCAATGTGGGATCATTTCTTTCAATATGAACATTTTGCTAATAGAAATAGATGTACAATAGTTTCAAGAAACATTCAATCTGCAACCCTGTAGTCAGCCCACATCCGAGGACACAAATTCAGATTCCTTGTCAGGCTAAAATTGGTTTTAAATAATGATTCGCTAATGTCCCGCCTGTTTTCTATCAAACATAAAGCATGTAAAATGAAGGTCGCACTCATCCTTTATATCCTAATGATTAGTATAAGGAGGCTCAAATGACAATATACCAAGAATAATGTCTCCCTAAAACTTGTAAAAGATGACCTCATTGAGAATAAAACTTTAGATTTTATGTCCTATTTATCGTAAACATAATTAATTTATCAAATCCAATGTGAAAAACATGCTACATGACTCCATTCTGCATTAATTAACCATTGACGTAACAACAATTAATTGTTATTTAGTTGTTTACTTTCTAGTTGACACATTCCTCGTTGGGTTACTCTCTGCTGATAATGGATACATAGTGACAGGGGTAAAAATAAAGCCAAGGGACAGTCAGATAGCCTCACAATAAAGTCCCTAAAAAACGTTCAAAAATGTTAGCCATTTTTCAAAATACACATGTAAATGGTTTCTTCAGATTAAATAATTCTAAATCCACCCCTGCTTGGCATACTTTCATTGACCATTGTCTTAAACACAAGCCATAGTTTCACAAATAAATCAGTTAGAAGTCCAACATTCTGAGCAGACTTTTGCAAACACAACGCATTACTTCTATTTGATTTACATGACAACCATGTGACAGCTTCCTTTCATAAACTGGCTCCATATGTCAATAGCCTTTAACTTCATCCATTTAATAAGGACTCCTGATATTAACAAATGGTTCCAATGCCATATGATTTTTTCATGAATCAGTTATATATGATGGTCAGTGGCTCTCTAAATTGTGGATTGAGTGCTCTATTATCAATTCATTGGTAAACTGGTGACAGCAAGGTTTTTGATCTATACAGTAGTATAGGCTAGGCAAGAAAATTGCCTGAAGATTTTGTAGTTAACAACGAAAATTTGCTAATAAATTCAAAATGAACCTATTCAGAGTAGCTTTCTTGCTTATGAATGTAAAATTATCAGCTGGT
>JAVSBT010394736.1:0-10871 GCA_033118115.1 Pharyngocirrus eroticus
TTTTGGGCTTTCACTATTTGGATTCTCTGGGATTTGGGATCATATCTAATTGTTTGGGATTTGGGATTTTGATTTTTTATTCTTTGGGAACTGGGATCGGACCCCCCCTCCCCCCCCCTCATATTATGATGAAAAATAATGACAAACTGTGATATTATCAATCATGCATGACAACATTGAATGGTTACGTATGATACCATGAACTGAATTTTTACACCCAAGTTTTGTTGTTTGATTAAAGACATGAAAAAACATATGTGTGTGATCTTTCTACTGATATTTTTAATCCTTCCAAATAATGGATTATTGGATACATCGATGTTTTAATGCATGTATCTTTATTTCAAGACTGGTCAAGTCATAGGGATTGGAAGTGGTTCCACAATTGTGTATGCTGTTGATAGAATTGGTATGTAGATGAAATATTTACAACTTACTTTAATACAAAATCTACATCAGTTTCCGAGACAAAATCCTTGAATAATGCTAATTTAGTTATTGTTTGATTCATTTTGAAAGCCGAAAGGGTCCAAGCTGAAAATTTGAAACTAACCTGTGTCCCAACATCTTTTCAGGTAAGTTTTAACTTCTATGACCATTTTAATATCATGACTATGAAGCACAAGCTAAAAATATTATAAGAATGCAAATTTACCAATGGCTTATCATTTTATGAAAATTACTATCATCAATAATATGTAGGAGGAAAAAATCTGACAGAATCTTGTGACATGTTTATTTGTGATTTATGTAGATTGATCTAAACAGTATTATATACATGAGTAACAAGTTAAACCTTTGACTGGGGAAGACTACAGATTAGTAGTTGAAAGCTATCATAAAAGTAAGCCGTGTTAACCAGTCAAAAGTTTAAATTTTTTATTCATGTATATTGGTGTGTAATCAATGTCTCTTGGTTGTGTAATTTGTAGATTGTTCTTCAATACTACAGTAATCTTTTATTGATATTTTTTGATAAAAAGCAAAGTGCTTTACAGTCCACTAAGTCAAGTTATCATGTCTTTTCAGGCAAAAGAGCTCATTACAAAAAATGATTTGGTGCTAAGTGATCTAGAAAGGCATCCACAAGTAAGTTGTTTTTCTCATTTTTTATTTTATTAATTTTGATTTTCTGTGCAATGTATTAGTCATAAATAGCGCACATGTATAACATTGCTACACAACTATCAATATATCGGTGACTCTTTTATGTTAGATACTAAATGATTAGATTGCTTTGTATGAATTTCAGTTAGATCTTGTGATAGATGGAGCAGACGAAGTAGACTCTGATTTAAATCTCATCAAAGGAGGTGGTGGCTGCCTCACACAAGAAAAAATTGTAGCTTCATGTGCCAATACATTTGCAATAGTTGCAGACTATAGGTGGGTAACAGAGGGATAACTAGCTAACTACTCAAATATGCAAAAGAGTTTAATACTTATAGCAAACATGTGGGCATACACATGCTCTAAGCAACACACCAAAAATATAAACTGGCTGTTTGGTTTATGTAATGTGAATTAATGTAAATCTTTATTTAACCTGGCTATAACCATCAGCAAAAGCTGGGTTTCATTGGGGTCCAGGGTCATTGAATAAAAATGAAATACAAGAGTAAAAAACAAAGATAAAAACATGAAATTATACAAGTTACATTAAGAAGATAAATATACAATTGACACTAGAAACATTTTAAATTGGACTAATTGTTGTAATGGTGTAAATTGGTTCTTTGGTTAATTGTTAGCCATGGTAGTGATTTTAATAGCATGTTAGATATTGCCATGAATGATACCTTTTAGAATTCTGCTGGTGTAGAGATGATTTCTTACTTGGTTACTGTAGGTTTGCGTTCAAGCTATAAAAAGAATCAATTTGAATCATTAATTATCAAATACCAGGAACTTAAAACATCTATCAATATCATAATCTTAATACATATATTAGGCCATTCCAAGTTGATTAATTATCTAAAATTTGGTCGGTTGATAGAATTTTCAAAAAAATATTTGTTTTTACTTCATCATGTGTTAGACTTCACTCTCCCATTTACATCAACATAACAGAACAGAGCCAACTGTTCCTATTTACATGAAATATACAAAAATATCTTATAGTTATATTGTACAAATAAACTCTTTCTAGGTCTCTAGTTCTATCCAAAAGTGTACTTTTGATGGATTTTGTCGCCTACATTTGACATAAAAGCAAAATTTTGGAAAAAACTGATCAGTTGCAAAAAAATGGATCAATCACATCCATCAACCAACTAATCAATTTGGAATGGCCTTATGTTCTATTTTTCCTTTATCATTCTTTTCTCTAGTTTCCTGGGTTCATTTTTTAAATGTGACTATGCAAGAGTTCCTTTCTTTTTGGGTAGCTTCTTAATAATATGCATTATCCTACCAATTTCAGAAAAGATTCTTCAAGGCTAGGGGAGAAATGGCATGAAGGTGTACCCATAGAAGTGATACCAATGGCTCATAAACCAGTCATGCTAAAAATAAAAAAATGTCTGGGAGGAGAAGTGAAACTTAGAATGGCAAAATCAAAAGCAGTAAGAAATAGCATCTTTTCCAAATGATGCAGGGAAGAATGAAAGCCATCGTGCAACTAGAGGAGATTTTTATTTCAAGATGTCTGCCTCCCATACCCATGATAGAACTCCCCTTTTAAGTTTAAGTCCCCTTTTGCAAGACAGGCATTATGAAAGTGTCTTTTCTTTTCTGAAAATGTCCCCCATAAAGTGCCCTTTTTTAAAAGATATGACTATAAAATGCCCCCTTTTTACCTCATGAACTGTCTTTTTCAAATTCTGGTTACAGCCTTATCAATCTTATATATTTTGATTTATGATATTAGCAGTAAGGTGTTTGATTTTGTCTTTGAAAGTTTATGAAGTCATGATAATCAGATGTATCATATAGTTAGGTTCACCAATGGAGTGTAACATAGTGGTGGTTTTTTTTAAATCTTGAGCTTGTTGAAATTAGTTTTTGCCTAGTCATTAGAGTTTAAAATGTAGAATGAACAAAGTCACCTCACTAGGAGATATTGTGCATGATATTATGCTTGATCCATGAGTGCTAAATGCTTGATTCATGAGTGCTAAAATCTACAACGAATAAGAGTCGGGAGTGTGCGTTTCATAGTATATCAGCCCAGAACAGAACAAGGAAACAATGTCATGTGCAAGTTGTAGTCATTAATGAGACAAATACTGTCTTTTCATGAGTTATTTTTGGCCCTATACATATCATCACATTACGTACTAGTTAGTATACATGTACAAGGCCTCCAACCAGCCAGTGTTGTAACTCTTTGATATTTTACTGTACTTTAGGGCCCTCTGGTGACTGACAATGGAAACTTCATCATAGACTGGAAATTTTCAGGTGATCTCTCTGGAAAATGGGAAACAATCAATACACAGTTAAATACAATTCCAGGTGAGTTCAGAATTACACACCTAGTATATATGTATAGTCATAATATACAATTTTACAATTTTTTTCTATACATCAAAATAATTGTTATGACCTAAGTCCCAAAAGGATCTGAGAGTCAACTGACCTCTTTTTTATTTGTACTATATGTATAGTACTGAGAGTAACAAAGATATAAATGAATTGAAATATACAATACGTTATTTTCATTAGCTGTATTGATTGATATCAAAGTGTAGGTAAAAATGCCCCTATATAAGCTAAAAATATATACTTTCATTACTTCTTGTTGAAAATGATAATGTTGGCCAAATGTTTATTCATGTCAAAAAAGTGGACCCTCATTAGTTTCAGTTTAAGTTCAATTCTTGAAAATTGAAAGTCTCAGAATGTTATTATAAATGCACTAATTTATGCACCCTGTAAATCTTTCCAATTACAGGTGTAGTTGAAGCAGGGATATTTGTAAACATGGCTTTCAGAGCTTATTTTGGACAAGCAGATGGAAGCATCAGACAGAGAGAATTGCCTGCAAATGGAAATACAGACATTTGATAATTTCTCAAAAATTGCCAGAGATTATTCCTTTTTTTTAAACCTTTGATGAAATAGGCTCTCCCATCAATATGTGGGCTCTAATTTTATTTTGTATAATATGGTAATGATAACTATCTTATATTGGAACTTTGCAATTTTCACTTATCATACCATAAAAATCATGCCATCTTATAAAGTCTTGTAAAGTCATGTAGATGTAAGTCTTTTAAAGCACTAAATCAGGATTGATAATCTTTTGATTATATTGTTTAAATTTGTTGCCAAACTTGTGTCAGAAATGGAATTTTTAAGCTATGTTCTGTAATTTCTTGGAATGTGATATACAAATGAGTCTGATAATTCATTAGAAATGAAGCTTATGGTTTTATTTAACAACCATAAAGATATTTGATAAAGATGGATTTATAAAAATTACTTCACAGGGTCCTTGAATTTGTAACACAAGCTGTAACAGCTCTTTGAGGGCAATTCTTAAGTGTGCTCAACTGCCAAAATTTAAATTTGCACAAAATCCTATTGAATGCCAAAGAATCGACCACCTTGAATACAATGAATAGTCAACTGAAATATAGAATACTAAGTTTTTACTGGGTCATCTTTGGATGTTAGGAGATGGATTGTCAATAAAGAACACAAAAAATTAAGTGGGGAGTGGGAAAATGTGTGATATAAAAGGTTTCCTCGGGAAGGGAAAAAGATTGCACTATATCTCATATTAAAAATATCAAATTTTCTATATATATTCCAGTGTTGTTGCTTGTGATGCCTTTATACCGCTTCATATGTGTGAACTTTAACATCCTCTGTATTTGTGACAAACTATGTTTTATTTAAAGATAATTGTAGACTTGTAACAGGGATGTCAAGACCACTTTGATGAAGAAATTAGTATTTTTTTATACAATAAAAACATGAATAAGAACTTTGTTTTTGTTCCTACGTCTTGAGGCATTTCTGATGATTCATGGATGAAATTTAAAAGTGCCATCAATTTTCACTGTTTTTGGAGTAGTCTTTATCCCTGAAAACTTTATAAATTATAGCCATTAATTTAGTGACTGTTCGTAATTTGTTTCAGAATCTACAAATACATGTACCTTAAATGTAGCAGGTGTCAAAATAAGCACAATCCGGTAGGTCTTGGGCCACTAGATGGTCCATACAGACCCAATTTCTGACTGGATTTTTTTCTGCTGTTTCATGTATTTAGAAATGTCTATAGTAAGGTTTGGTTGAAATATTGAATTCCAAAATGCAGGACAGTTGCTTTTATCCAACACGGCTACGCCTGTATGGGAGGGGGGGGGGGCTAATTCTGATAAGCTAGGATTTATTTACTTTCATAAGAAATTGATAAATCTTTGTCTCATCATTTTCACTATAAGTTCAGCTATAAAAAGTAAAGCCATACTCGAGCCATTAAGGCCCATCAGGTTGGTGCTTATCCCTGGTTTCTGTAGCACAAGCGACAGAGCTTTCACTCCCCCTGGACCAAATGCCAGTCTATCGCAGGTTACTTTCCCAGAGTATTTCTGGAACCCATTTATTGTTTCCTGGGTAAAGAAGGGAAATTTGAACTAAGTATCTTTTTCAAGGACACAGGCATGGGGCAAGGTGGGGGATCAAACCCTCAACCTTATGCTTTGTCAGTGTCACTGAGCCACCGTGCTCCCATTGAGTTCAGCTATAGCAACACCAAATTTAAGGGATGGTATGGTTATGCATAAAATGAGTAATAAATATGAAAAAGTAATTATTGCAAATATATTTCTTCCTATAAATTCATACCAGCATCATTTTAATCAAAAAAGATCCTTTTATTTTCTTCTTTTCCTTCAACGATTGCAATCTTGTTGTCACTTTAAGTTTAAAGGAGCAGGAAATCAAAATATAGAGATATAGCTGTTAATTAGGAAAATTGCAGTGTTAATGAAGATGTATATCTTGTTATCCTTTCAGACAATAAGTTCATGGACAAATGTTAACAGAAATCAACTGTAACCTCAACCCCCCTCCCCACACACGTACACCTGTGGCCTGTATAGATTTCAACACAAAGAGTAACTTTTGATGTACAGCTATGGATATTACTTTTTACACTTGTAAAAGATCCATGCATACATGTTAAACATCTAAAACCCATCACTTTAGCACCAATTTCTCAACACTTCGCAATTGTGAGATTTTGTTGTAGCTGTCGACAGACTTCCTTGTTTTGTTTGTTTCACCAAGAACATCTTGCTTGTCTAAAAATGAGTCAAATGTTTTAAGTCATCATCAATATTTCTTTTCACACTTTTTTTGATATCTTCAAAGGCTTGGCTTAGAAGCAAGTCTAGATTCAGTGATCTTACTGCAGGATCAAAGTTGTTAGAGGAGGAAAAGATCATCTCAAAACTGATATGAATTTTTCGATAAACGAATTTTACATTTTTAAAATTTCTAATGTGATACAGCTGAACGTAAATATCAGGAGATGAATCGAATATTCATTTTTTAAAAAAAAAAGGCTATTTCAAGTGTTGACTTTTGAGGGTTTTTTTATATGTATATTATGTGACGTTTTTAAAAGAGATATCAAATTGTAGCCAAGGAAGCAACAAGGCCAAAAATATTCACTTTTATTGATCCCAGATTTGTAAAGAAAATAGTAAAAGAGTTTTAAAGAAAAAAACCTTGAAGTCTTCCAGACCCTTTCCTGTCCATTAGATATTACATACATTTCTAAAACATGATAATGACGTCATTTCATAGCTATCTAGTCTAGTTGCACCACCACAAATCGTCTTATCAGTATATCATAGCAGATGTTAATTCTTTCTTATTGGTGATGATGTATCAAAGATCCCTTGTCATCTGACCAAAAACAAAGTAGCATTAGCTGGAATGGCAGGTGGAGATCTGTAATTCTTTGGAAAGAATTCAGCTGATGGATGACGAGCAATTCTAGATAACTCTAAACTCTTATGGGGTTGACATTTCAAACCTTTCAGAAAGTTCAATATAAACAAAGCTTGATACATTTTGATGATAATAGTTCTTCATTTGAAAAGGGAAAAAAGGTTTCTCTTGATAATGATGAAATATACATGATAATGGCATCCCAAAGCTCTTATAAAAATCAAATGAACATGAGTATCTTGTGGAATTTTTTGCTATAATTCCATACTAAGATACATGCTTAAAAAAACTCTTAATTTATCTAAAAGGTAGTCTATGAACATGTATAAATTATGGTAAGAAATTAAAGCCAACAAATCCTGCAGGTCAAAGTGCCTGCACTTTTACACCAGTTGCTTTAGGAGTTTCTGGTATAAAGTATAGGGTAGTGGTATACCAATTCCTTACCTTTGGTGCGAGTGCTTTAACCTTGTTTGATTGTCTACAGACTGAAAATATCAGGAGCAAAAGTTCCATATTCTGTCAATCATATTCAGAGCAGTTGTATAACCTTTAATATCAAGGGGTAATGTCGTTTAGTGCCAAATTTCATGGTTAAGAATGATTTATAAGGGTTTCCTGTTGTAATGGGTGCATTTGAGTAGGAAAAAAGGATTCGGAACATAAATTCTGCAAATGGGAAAGTTCTGATAGGTTATGAAGAATCATTATAAATGATTAATCATATTGCAGAACTCTCTTCATTTTCTCCAAATTACTGTAATATGCTTTATTTCGGTGCATGAAATTCATGGCAATCACAGTCCCACAGCTAGTCAGGTATACCACAGAGATTTTGAAAAGCTACATGTGTGTTTGTCTGTTATTAGACACACTTTTGGAACCCATTAAATCCCCTTTAATTTTTTTACATGTCAGATGCACATGTGGAGTGTATCTACTCAAATATTTCAATTGAGTTGTGCTTCCAGACACACTTTTATTTGGGAATCCTATATCGATCATAATCAATATAGGTCATGGACATTTTTTAACATATTTGATCTAATTTGGAAAATAAATTGATTCTAAAAGTGTGCTATCCACATCCCTAAACTTTCACTTTGTTTGTGGAAGTTTACCCCCATTTAAATTTAGAACTGGTAAATTTGTACAGGACCAAAAGCTTTCCATGTAGCTGCTATTAATCCCACTAAGAAATATATGTGTGGACAAATGTCTTTTTAAAAAAATTCTAGATTTTTTACATGCCAAATGATGATGCTTCTTTACTCAAAACCTTATTCCTTGTCTCATCTGTATGATATTTGGGAAACCATCAAAGAAATACTTCACTTGAAACTTCCAAGATTTGAACTTGTGCCCTTTGGAAATACCCACTATATTGACATAGAAAAAATTTATAAAAAGAATTCATTTTATTTTATGTAACATAAAATCCTATTTCTGTGAAAAAAGCCCCACCTCAGTTCCTGAAATACTTTCAATTTCTATATTTTTTCACTTTATCACTTTATTGTCAACATAATGGCGGAAACACGAAACTACCTGTTTTAGAAATGCTGGTCAAGTGTTTGTAGGCATGTTTCTTTGAAAACCAGAATACTTGATTCACATTCAAGTACATAATTATTTTTCAAAAATTGTACCATTTTCCTTTCACCTCATTAGTTCCTCTCAAAAATAATTGAAAAGAAATGAAGTGCCTATCAAATGTCTGCAAATATTCTATGTTTTACTGCAAATTTTTAAAAAACCGATTACGACCAATACAAGTTTTTTTTATCAATCTCACAGACACATAATAAGCACTCACTTTTGCCTTTTAATATTTCTCCCAAAAAAAACCCATGTCCTTTAAACAAATTCAAGTCAATTTCATATAAATGGGAAAAAAAATAAGAAAAAAATAATTAATTGAAATTCCATATAAACATTTTCTTTTTATTAATTGCGACATTATACACAAAAGCTCTTTTGTATGTGAAAAGCTGCGACACATTTAATCACCATGCTCACTCACAGAAAGGGTGATGTTCTTTTTTCTTCTAAGTTCTAACTACATGTACTTTTAAATTAGCAGTGAAACTTGCCAATGAGAAGATTCATTCCAAAACCTCAAGTATCAATAAGTTTTTCTTGGTTCCTTTTTGATAAGAAATAATAAACATGAAGTTTAAAAATACTGTAAGTCACAGCTCTATAGTATTATTTAAAATCCTGATCCTAGTGGATACTGTTTATAATATACACATTAAAATATCTGAAAATAAGTAATTTTTTAATGCAAATGAAATGATATACATGTATAGGTTTCACTGCTAGTGCAAAAATGAAAGATTAAATTCTAGGATGTGATATGACTATTAATACTCACAGTCTCCATGCAAAATATAGTTTAATATAAAGAGATATTTCCAACTCCAGTCTCAAAGGCTATTTATAAAAGGTCATTAGACCATTATCCACACCTTGAAATTGTTCACTTGAAAAGGGTTTGGTCTTATAAACAAACATAATTGCTGTCATTGAAAGATAGAATGAACTCACAAAATTAATTTCAATAATGGACTTGTTTGTGGTCTAGATTTTTATCACTTAAGATATCAAATCACTAATTGCAGAATTAACTTGGATTTTCTTTTAATGAATAAGCTTTGCATGTATAAAATCATTTCTTGAAGCTTCCTACATATTTCACTCAATTTGTCTATCAGCTTTGATGTGGGCGTGTACTTATTAATCATTAAAAAGAGTTTTTAAAGAAGCAACCAAGGGCTTTCATTATTTTCCACCCGGAGAGGCAACATTGAAATCCTGCTGACCTTGAAATAGGCTCACCACCTTACTTACGGATTCAACAAGTTTCTGTTCTGTATGCCTGGAAATGTGTACATGTTTCCGGTCATGTCATGATAGTGTAGATTTCACTAATGTTCATTACACTTCATGAAATTAACATAAAATATAATCTGAACAATCACTGCTACTTTGGGGACACAATTATAATTTGTTTTCCTTTTATGGATATCAAGATAAAAACCGCATTTAAGACATTAAGAGTTGTGCTGTGAATTTTGATTGCAAATGATTCAGTGCACATTTTACTAGAGTTAGTTATTGACTTGGAATCAAACTGAAAACATTTTTTTAATTCTCTGGATCTTTACTTTGCTACAGACAACATGATGCTGCATAACAAATTTCTGTATAATTTCTGAGTTTTTTTTGCTTTGTTTTTTAAATGTCACAACCAATCAATGATGAAATATTTTTCCACAACCAATCAATGATAAATTTACTTATCTCTTCTTATTTGATCTTAATGAATGAGGTACATAAAATGCATGTGCAGAGAGTGTTTGTGTTTAATTTTTCAGGAAAACTGATTTTTTATTTTTATTTTTTTCCTTCATGCCACTTCAGTGGAATCTTTCTCTCTAGCTTCAGAGTAGCTAAAAACACGAGCAGCACCTTACTATTGTTATATTTGAATGTATGCCCCAAAGAAAGTGTTTCTGTTATTGTATTAATCCTTGAATGATTGATATGTGGCAAATACCAACAATGATAAAGGCTTAGTCTATTGGCTAGTTTAACATCAACTGGTTATAAAGTTGTTTTCCAGTTTAAAGACAGTTCCAGCACTCTTAAAGCAATTTGCCTGAAATATGTTGGGGCTTTAAAGTCAAATCTTTACAACCACAATGGGGATGCACTTTTCAAAATGGAGAACTCCTCACAATTGACAAATTGAGAACTCCTTACAAGCTTCTCATGGCAGACAACATTCATTGTGGTACTGTACTTGTATTGTTACAACATAGTGATAGAATTGGCCAGTACAGTGCCTGCATGCAGAGCATATTGAAGTGGGTAGTACATATCGACAGTCTAGAGCAAAAATGGCCTAAGTCATTTTTTGACGTTTTTAGATAATCTAGAAAAAACGTCTGTAT
>JAVSBT010394847.1:0-10870 GCA_033118115.1 Pharyngocirrus eroticus
GGAGAACTTCATCCTTTTTTTCTATGATACCCGTAGAAGCTGTCATAAACACTACTCTTAGATACAATTGATAACCGGTAAAACTTCATCCTTTCTTCCAAAAATCACACAACTGTGATTACTGAAGTTATACAGTATGAATTTTAACAAAAATGTAAAAGATCTGTACAACCATTTACAAGTACCGGTAAAGTTTCATCCTTCTCATATCAACTCTTTTTAATTAGTATAAAGTTTACAATTACAGAACAAGGCAATTTTGGTAAATGAGATCGCTTACTTGAGAGGTCTCTAAAGAATTTAGTGCTGGAATTAGTCATAAAATGTGCCTGATCTCCATAAAACAACTAGTAATTTGGTACGACAACCACATGCTTGTTCTTAACTCTGCAAGTCAATTGTCATTTTTCTTACTAAATATTTTTGTTGTTCTTTTTAGGGGGGACTTGCATATACTTTATAATGCTCAGACAAAAGTAATGGATGAATAAAAAACATCATAATGATCCATGTCTTCTGATGTATAATAGGCTTCGCATGTTAAAAAAGTGCTAAAACTGACTTTGTACAAAACCCTAAAATGCACCTCCATTCTGTTATGTCAAAGGGAAAAACAATGGTGACTTGGCTACTCAATAGTAAATCAATCACCTCTATATGAAAGTCACACATTTTTGTACAAAAGGAATAAAAAGGAAACCATTCTACGAGCATCTTCCATATAACAAAACATGAACAACAAAGTTATCATTTTTTATAACAATTGGAATGTGCTTTTCAAACATTCTGTGAAAGAAAAAAGTCAAGAGAAATTGAAACACTCATTTCCCTGAGAAAATCAAACTTATTTTTCCAAAAATACCAAAACATATATTATCACTTCTTTTAATTTCTGTGTGCAATGTGTTCATGAAACCAAAATAAACAGTAACCCAATCTTCTATTACACTAACTCAACAAATTGAATTAGGAGGTTAAAAACAGAAATGGTATATAGGAAAGGGGTGTAGAGGTGCAAGGAAGGAAGGGGGGGGGGGCTTTGACTAAGAAATCATATAATTGTATTGTATAAAAGCTTGTCAACTCCAAGCTTTAATTGGATATACCCATCAACACAATCTGTTACAAATAAGCACCGATATTGGCTACATCATAATAAGTTACTTTCGTGATTTTCAATAATTTGTCAATTTAATAAAAATAATTCACCTATTCCCTGGGTGAAGTTTCCCCCCACAAATACCTATCTTTTCAGAAGTCTAGATTTATTGCTCATATCAAAGAGTCAAACAAAACTAACCATAAGCTATCTTTTGTGTTGACCCTGGGGCTAGTCATGAGGGGTGAGTAACAGGTACAGTCACTTGCACAGTCTGGGGTGCTGTTGTGGTCGACATTACATTAGGTACAGTCTGTGCAACCATCACCATTGGTTTCATAATGTGGGGTAGACTTATAGGCTGCTGCAGTATGGTTGGAAACTGCCCCAGAGATTTGATCATGTGCGGACTCACAACTCCAGTCAGCTGTCCTGGGTTCATCTGGATAGGGGGCATCATAGAGATGGGTGTCATGAGTTGGGTCTGTCCTAAAGAGTTGATCACAGAAGGGGACATGACTTGACCTGGGATGGATGCTGTGGAGGTAACAAGCTGTCCAACTGTAGTATTTCTTGGAGTTACAAACTGTCCAATAGTGCCAGACATTTGTGATGGAGTTATAATATGCCCTGGTATGTGCGTGATTGGCGCTGTAATAATATGCTTCATGGTTGCAAATGTCAGGGGAGGGTTGACTTGGGTCACTGCTGTGACTGCTGTAGGAGTTGCATGTGTAGATGATGGGGCTATGTGTACCATGGTTCCTGGCTCTGTTTTTAAAATCCTATTAGTTGCTATGGAACCTTGATGGATACCAATGGATTCCCCTTTGACAGAGACTGCAGGTCCTGCACTACTAACTATTCTACTTATTGCAGCAAGAGCATTTGCTGAGGAAACACTTAGTTGACCTGTGGATCCAGCTGTCAAAATGGATCCTCCAGATGGGGTCAGTGAAGGTACCAGGGGCCCAATAGTCAAACCCTGGGGGATCTGTTGTATAGGTTTCATTGCAGACATTTGTGCCCTTATACTATTCAGCACTACAAAGGAAGAAAAAAATGACACAGGTTAGCACTAGGCCTACATACACTTAGAATTACATATTACCAATTACATACACCCACTGAAGATGAGGATGTTGACAACTAGCAACTTTAATAAAATTAATTATTTTTGATGGGTATTATCTTAATCAAAGGTATGACACAAGATGATAGGTGATTACTTCTACTAATCCAAACTGAATATTCTTCAGGGGTGCATCATAAATTTCAGTTATAAAGATTTACTCTGTACTTGCTACTGCCTATTATTTCAAAATATTTAAAATTTGTCTTTTCTTCAGATTTACCTGCATTTGATTGGTTTTGTGATGGTATTGCAGTATGTGGTTTTAATATTTGCTGTTGTGCCAGTTGGTGCTGAATTGCCCTTTGGGCTAAAGTTTGCTGCAGGATTTGAGCTACTGGAGGCCTTGTAGTCGGAATACTAAGATTGCTACTGTTCCTGGCGGCTGTTAGTGTCTGCACATTAGTAGCCCCCGTAGAAGAGAGCAACTTTTGAACTGAAGTATAAATAGAAAAAAGGTATGTCATTGACCATTCAACACCAAAATGGGCTATTCTGAGTAAGCTTTTACACACTAAGTATAACACCAATTAAAAGTACACTAACACTAAGATTTCTTATGATTAATGAAGATCAAAACCCTCTTACTTAACCAAAATTCTCTCCACAACTTAAATTTCATCAAGAAATAACCCTGTCTTCTATTTAGCAAAGCAAATTGCTATATTTTTAAATTCATTCAATTTGCTGTTCCTTTACTTTTCAGACATAGAGATGCATGTTACTAGTAAAGACACCTAGTGTTTGAATTATTCCACCCACAGATGGCTCAAAAATTATGAAACATTTAGCTTTTCCCTGGATCCAGATTTACAGAGTAAAAGGTTTAGGTAAAATGTCCATTTAATCAACCTTTAAACCATTTTACATTACATGTCAACAACAAAGTATCTTTGATTTATTTCATTGACATGATTCCCTAATACATAATGTACATCTTCACTAACCTGTAATTTTTTGATCTCCCATTGACATTGATGATGGCGGTGCTATAATCATTGCTGATCCCATAGCTATTGCATTTGGTCTAGCAGTAATAGATTTTTGAGTTATAATGGTAGGTTTAGCTGCATTGGACATATCCTCTTCTTCATCACTTACAATGGGTCCATCATTTTCCGCTATAATCAACAATATCATTCAGTAAAATAAACAATTTAAAAAGGATTCAGTTCATTTTACAGATATTTCTGATGGGTATTTTTGCTAGAATGTAACTATGTATCTTTTGAAGGAAAATCAACAGGAATCTGGAAAGGTTTATATAATATCTTTAAACATTCATGTACTCTAATGGAAGATTTTCTTTTGTTCTAGAACTATTTCTAGCTACCTTTTTTTTCCAAAAATACAATAGCAATACCTGAATATAAATCTGAACACATCACTGCTTGTTATAATCATACAAATAAGTGCATTTAAAATGGTCAGACTTCAGCCACATTATAATATATATATACATACATATTTAGAATGTGACAGATAACCATATCTCATAATTCACATTGAATATCTACTAGACAACTATATAAATTCTCATTTAAAAAAGTACCCGTTGCTGTTGACGTGGTAGAATGGGAGTCTCCATCTTTATTAGACATGAAGTGATTGATGTCTATATCAACATTCATCTGGGCCAACTCTCGTTTCAGTTGGGCTATTTTTTCCTGTGCTATGATTTTTTCACGAGCTAGTCTTTGCATTTCTTGTTCAAACTCCTTTTCTTTTCGTTTCACCGTCTAAAGACAAATAAAATTAACGAACAATAAGTAACCTTGGCAATAAAAAAAAACAATCACAGGTACTAGGTATGATAATAGAAAAGAAGAGCAAGAAATTATATGGCCTGAAATCAAGCCATTTAAGAGAGTGGTGTTTTGCTAAGTCTGCTGTTCCATTATGATTTTCCACTTCTGTTACTTTCTATTCTAGTCTAGCAACAATTGATATCGAATCTGACTCATGTTGATCTACTATGCCTTGTGTAGACTAGTAATATGACTGTCACAAAGGTGCATTTGCTGCTAGAATGCTAACTACGTTAACAACTTGATAACAGATACATACTATCAAATTAAAATACATTGTGTAATGTCCTTTTCTTTTTCTTTGTTATGTTAGTCTACTATTTGGAGAACCAATTTAGAAGTTCAGTGTACCACTCCTTTCTACTGTACCCAAATTTAGAAATACATCTACTTTTACACATAATACAGAATCATGTTACACAACCATGTTACATTTGACAGCCATGTGCTTCTCAAAAACATGGCTAGACATAAACAAATGATTTTCCATATATGGGAAGTCTTACAGACAAGTCACATGACTTGGTTACAGTTACTACCTCCTCATTGGTCAATATCATCTGCAATTCAGATCACTTGACAAGCAAGATAGAAAGTCTGTTTTGTGTTTGGATGAGATTTCTTGAGATTATTTCATAATCAATTACATGTGACTAGTCACATCTGACCTTGCTGGTAGATATCTTTGATAGGTGATGGATTATAAGGACAAGTTCAAAACTAAAAGACTGTACCAAGTTGAAAATAGGTGTCACAGGATTTTTACCATGTATTCTAATGCCAACAACAAAAGAAACAATAAATGTATGCCATTTTGAGCATGTGGTATAATAAAAACCAATTACAAATTGACATATCATTATTACCAGAACCAACAATATAACATGATCACAGACTCTAGTTTTTGTACCACACAAAAGCCTATTTATTTATCATCACTCTGGCTTACATGACTTATTCAATAATCCAGCACCATCTGACAATTTTAAATTAATTAATTAAAATAAAACTTTAATCTTCTGTGAATATTATGACTCATGCTTTTCTACTAGCTTATTATCAAAATTCAATAGATCTAATTAAAAAAACAGGATTAAGAGCCCAAATGTAGAACAATATGATGGATAAGCTTCACATTATGATAATGTGTAATAAGTAACAAACTATTCCTTTTACAATCATGAATGATTTGATAATCATGAGAGAGTTGTATCAAGGTAACAATTTCAAGCAGTAAACAATGCGTAATAAACTTTTGAAATATAGAACAAGTTATCACACATCAGAGATAATTGCCATAGAGAGTGCCTTGTACATATATCACTCTGAACAAAGTTCGTTCACCCTTTGATATTCACACCAAAAATATGGAGTCACTTTTTTGACATGAGAGCATTCTTCATTCACGCCCTAATATAACTACACAAGATAATGTCACCAAGAGTTTGGTACTTCTTTTTTTTGCATATTTGCGTCAGAAGAGTCATACATAGTATTATAACTGTACTTTCGCTTATGCCTTTCATGGCTATATTGACCAGCAAGAGTTTTGGTATTAGTGCTCACAAGTGTCAAAAATAATCTGAATAGCCAAAATGGAAATGAATTTTCAAATGAGACATTTGACATGAATCATAAACAATATTCTGTGCAATTGTTATCAACCAAAGTTCATATGAGCCATGTTTACATCATACAGATTATATACCCTGCTTTGCCTCATGCCTGTATCCTTTGGGAAAGATGCTCAAGTCCCAATTTTCCTTATTCACTCAGACAAGGTTAAATGGATACAAGGTGTATTCTAGGAAGTAACATGACATTGTGATGGACTACTATCCTCTCCAGGGGATGTGAAAGCTCTCAGTCATGTGTGCCACAGAAACTTTGGATAAGCACCGGCCTGGTGGGCCTTATAAGCTTCACTGTGGCTTAACTTTTCTTTACTAGCTACCTGTGTTTCTAACTCATGAATTGATATTTCAGATACACTAGGTTCAATCGCTTTTTGTAATTCCATATTTGTTTAGCCTTTTGGGCAAAATATCATCCATGAGAGAAAGGAAAGCTGTGACTGGGTAATGAAATAATATTTCATTTTTGTACTTAATTCTCCCTCACATTGGAAAACACATTACTACTGGTGAGCAGACCAATAAGTTTTGAAAAATATCCCACCTGAATGAATCTTAGAGAACTTCTCAGAATGTGAAGATTTGACACTTTCTTATCATCCAAATTTGGTATACATGCTTTTAAGTTTTCAAAGCATTCTTTCAAGTGGGCTCGTCTGAAAAATAAATTAATAGGTGAGCATATGACCATAAAAGGTAGATGATACCCTTTCAATTTTCTCTTCTCTTTACCTGGCTGTAGAGCAGCATAATTTTCTTGCCCATTTTTTTTACTGCTTTTTGTTTTGATATTCTCCATATTCACCTTACAAGTTGTGAATAAAATAATCTCTTCATAATAAGTGACTAATAAACATTCTATTATAATTAAAAAGGACCACAAATTTGTTTGAAGATTTTTAGAGGAGAAGAAAGTATCAATTCAATATAAAAAGATTGTATATAAAAATGGCCGTATAAATATTGCTTAATTAAGTTAATATCAAGATATAATTGCAGATTAAGTTATCTCTACGGTATCTTAATATGAATATTGATTAATATAAACAATCATCTTTATTTTTTCTCTGAAGTTTAAAAAGTCTTCCTCGTTACTAAATAATACTGCAAATCAAAAATGTGCTGTCGTGGCCTTCTTGGTCGAATACCCATCTTATGAATATGTATGACTTTACGTCATTGTTTACGATGTTTTGATTGGTTGCTAAATTATATCACAGGCGCGTGGCCATATTGATCATGTATAAGAAGCTCACCTATTTTTCTCCAATTTGTTATGAACCTCTCTAGTTCCTGCCCTGCAAACAATGAAAATATGTAGTATAGAGTTAAAGAAAGTCATACAAACAATGCCACGTGGGACAAATAATAATTACAGTTCTGTTCCCCTGCTTAAACTTCTAATCGTGACATTTCTATAAATAACTAATCAATATACAATGAGCATGTGCCTTACCCGCCTGCCCTTTTTCTTCCGTCTTTCGAGGAATCATCAGATCCCGACAGAGTTGGGTCATTCTTATCAGTTTGAACTCCGTTTTTCTTTTCATTGTGATTTGAGGCATTTTTTGCGTATGGGTGAAACTCCTGTGCCTCTTCAGCTGAAAGATTAAATCTGGGTCATTAGGCACGCCATCATTACATATGCAAATGTTTACGTTTCAAGAGGGTCACAGTTTTATCCCAAAATGTATAACGATGAACATCATTTCCTCATGTAAGATCATATGAAGCATCTACCAAAACATTCATTATAAACGCTATCATCTTGCGTGCATGAAAGTAACATACAAATTCTTTGAAAATGTCATAGAAATACACCATGTGCTTACTCACCACGTGTTTTAGTGCTGGGGGTCGCCGTCCATTCTATGTATCTTGCTGCCTCTAACAACGTATGGAGACTCATGACAGGCACAGACAACACAGAGAGTGCTCAAAAGCAGTTAGGAAATATATTCCTTTCAAAAAATCATGCAACCATTCCTAGAATGTGGTCTTAATCCGATGGTTGTTAAATAGATATAACAAAATGGCGGTACAGTCATCAAAACAGACACAGCACTAGGAGAAATAACCCCGACCACGTGGGTTGCCAACTGACAGCTGGCCAATGAAAGTCCAGTGTTTGATCATGTCTTTGACGTCAGATGTGTTCCACGTTAGAAATCACATGTTTGTTTAGATCATGTAGCACTAACCCCACCCACTATTTGTTATGAATACACTTACATACATCAACGCCAAATATTCGAAAAAAATATTTGCTATCTACTTTGCAAGTAATTTTGACTATTTTTTATTAACTTGAGATGCTCCTTTGGTATTTTAAATAAAAATAAATAAAAATAAAAATTTGTAACGTGGCATCTCGCTCATTCACGAGAGGTTTCAACATCATGGATGCTTCAAACATACTAGATTGACAACGTAGAACACACTATTACCTGAGTTTGCAAGTGTGTCAATATACAGATGGTGATTAAAAGCGAAAACGCGTAAAGGTTAACTGATCCCCCGACGGAGTAAAGAATTTGGCACGTTAAAAGGTAAATAAGCTTTATTAGCGACGCTTAATTCTATCCGTGTTTGAAGTTTCACTTGAAGTTAAAACTTATTATAGTTATATTCGATCAACATCATTTTCATTTGACTCCATTTCAATAATTCTCTGATTCTCTATTTAATTTTATTTAACAGTTAGTAGTGCATGCATGTGATCACAAAGGTAGTTACCATGAATACTGTTCTGGTGTCTTTCCTCTTGGTGTAGTGTAGAAAAAAATCGAATACACTACCATGTAAGTTGTAACAAATGTCATGGTATTACTATCCTAATTTTGACTGCCAGTTTTAGTTTTGCACTGTAAACTCATTCAACTGATAGTTAAACTTAAACAGAAACAATCATACTCAAATAGACTCCCTAGATACCAGACATGTCTAACATGTTGCTAAACATCATAGTTCACCCACGAAATAGTAGTCTGACAGTTGAGCCTGAAAATTGTGACTTTGATGTGCAAAAACGATGAAGACACAGGCTCAGCAACTGCAAATGCTGTGTTTTGGAATAAGAATCAAATATGACACACGGACCATTAAGGGTGATTTCAAGTTTTTTACAAAACGTCTATTTCCTGGTTGGAGCGACGATTTTCGTTAAAAAAACAATATGTTCAGCCATGATTGGTTGCATGTGGTCAAGTGAGAACATGACAACCATAATCTTTGTCCTTTGCCACCAAAATGCAAATTGTGCCAAATAGAGAAGAAATAGGCGAATTTTTATATCATAGACTGCTACTAAATCACATATTTTGTAAAATAATATTGTTCCGATTAACTCCAACAAGGCCGAACATGTTACCTTAATAACTGTAGACAGAATCATCTCTGGCCTGGTATTGATAAAATACAAATCAAGAACACGGAAATATAAATACATTTGATATGGGTGGGTAGTAGTGAGGGATAGTTTGGGACCCTTTTGAATTGTTTAGTACTTAGTATTTACAAATGATATGTCTTGGGAACCAAGATTTACCTTTTCTCTGGGATTTGGCACTCTACATATTTAGGATTTAGAATATAGATCATTGAGATATGAGATTATGATATATCCTGGAACTGGGATTTCACGTTTATGGCTTAATTTCTGGGATTGGGATTAGAACATTTTGAAAATGATTTGCACCCCATGGGATAATGATATTCAGATAAATAACGAGTAAATTTGGATTTTATATGTCAAAAAAAATTGAGCCCTGTCGGGAATAATATTTAGATCACATATAGGGTAGCTTTTGAATTTGTTAAAATTGCAACTTTAGTGATATTGGGTCAAACATCATTTTTTTCACCTTTGGTGCCTGTGTAGGCATGCAACTTGATGTATTGATCAATGTTGTACTTTCATTTTAATTTCTACAAATTTGGACTTAAGTGGCAAAGTTTAAAGATCACAGTTGTCATGTTCACACCAACCTTTCATGGTGGAATTTTTTTTTTTTAAACAAAAATCGTCGCTTCGACCAGGAAAAGGCTTTTTTTTGAAAAAGCCTCCAAATCACTCTTAATAAAGTATAACAATAACTCTTATTGATTCATGTGTAATATTTGATTCTTATACCAAAAGTGAAAACACATCTTTTGCACTGGGTGAGGCTGACGGTGAGCCTGTGTCCTCATCATTTTGCACATCAATTCATTTTCTAGCTAACCTTTTAGCCTCAGCTGTTAGACTATAGTTGTCAATCAGTGGCATGTAAAACAAGCATCAGTCCCCCCTTTCAAACAAATTCATTACATAGATGAAATTTACAGCTCTGTTCTATTTTCCCTTTATATTAGCCCATACCCAATTTTAGATGCAATGTCGTTTGTAGAGTTGGGAGACTGCAGCATTTGTGCAATTTTGCTTGTCTAGTTTTCACCACAACTTGACCTGCTATTTAGCAAATATATAAACAATCAACTAATGGGCCATTCAACTGATGATAAACAAAGTAGAGCAATAGTAAGACAAATTAGTGAAATAAAGTATGACATTTCATTTGCAAGATTCAGCTTGTTGTTGTATTTTTTCCTGCATTCTCTATTGATCAGGGATTGAGAAAAAGCAAACCAAGATCAGAACAATGGATACCAAAAGTTTATTAATAATATTTACTTTTACTTCATCAGGTCTATGGTATTGGCAAAATGGCTTACTCGATGTATGAAAATTTGAAGGGTTTCTTCACAGGCAAGCCACCATTGGTGGTATTTATCATTTGTCTGGGGATGTTTGCTATTGTACTTCTTACATTAGCGTACTATGTCAAATTCCACGAAATGCAGAATCCTGATATGTCTGAGGTATGAAGTAAATTTGTTTCTATTTCTATTTAATTTGTATTTATATGTAGTTTGAAATGTTAGAGTGTAAACTCAAAATAATACAAGTAGGCTGAACAAGTATAACTGACAATGGAAGTTGGTAGTATATTGATATACAGTGGACCCCCCCTTTTCCGACCTGCTCATTTACGACTTCCCCCCTTTTACGAATGTGAGAGAAAGCACCGATGACAAGTCCTATACATTTACTGTATAAATCGTCTCCCGTTTGCGACTCCCTCCCTAGCCCGACTTACGACCTTAATTTTAATGAGTTTTGGGCGACTTTTCTCCCTTGTACGACTTTATTTGAGTG
>JAVSBT010395513.1:0-21764 GCA_033118115.1 Pharyngocirrus eroticus
GAAGAAAAAATAGAATAAACTAGACCTAGGGTACAAATAAATCTATAGTCTGAATAGACTGAAAGAAGCCATAACAGATTTTGAAAATGCCTATAATCATTTAGTATTTTCTCCAACTCCTTAAGCAATTAAATTGAAAATATACAAAGCAGTGACACCAGCAGACTGACAACAAAGTGCTTATCAATGGATTAAACAGTAAAACGGCGGCACACTAAATATTAAGGCGTTACCTTTCACCCCCCCCCCCCACTTCCTGTCTCTAATTAATATTTTGTTGCCCTTTTTTTCCAATATCTTGTCAATACTCTTTGTGATCGATCATACAATGTATTTCGGTATATAGAAATATCTAGAGACTAGCCCATGAAACTTCTTTGTATCTCAATTATTTTGAAATTGTAGTGTCTTGATATATTTTAACTACATGACATTGTGTAGGTTACAATTTAGTTCAGAGCCTATACATGATTGATTATGCCTTCTTCAATTCATAGTGTCATATGATTGATACCTTTTGAAATGTTCTACAGATTGTAAGTATAATGTTAAGATTAGAATGAAAACATGTGATCTTTAACCTGCAAATATTGAGATATACTGAGTTAATAGTTTGTATGCTAACCTTGATATAAAAGTTTCTTTGAAAGTGTCTTTTTGATTGATCTGAATACCATAAGGTGACGAGAGGAAATCAATAAGGTCGCAAGAACTGGATACGTGCATAGAACTATGGCTTAACTATCTAAATATCTCCTGCAAAAATTCAGACATATTTCTGGTGCCGTTTTGAATTTTTACACGTAAAATTTTGGTAAAAGTTAATCAAGGATTTTTCTGAAAGGATAAGATGAGTAATTCAGGGAATAGAGAACCAGGTGAGTTTTGGTAACATGTTGTTATTGTTGTCATAAAAGGATATGTGATTTAAATCCTTGCAAAAAGAAAATTAAAGTGAAAAACTAACCTCATAAGTGATCATTTTGAACTTTTCAGGAGAGACAAGAAATACTAGAATATGTGAAAACATTCCTTTCCTTTATATCAGTATCATTGTATCAGAAGTCATAAATACTCACACTTAATTTGTTATGTTCTGTGTAATCACACAATTAGATGTAACAAAATAGTGATCTTCATCAATGATACTAGTTAGTGTGTTAGTATATTATGCTTTCTTGTTAGTTTATCAGTATAATTCTACCTTCTCATAGGATCATAACAATTTAAGTTTGTTTTGTTACACAAGATTACCACCACATCTGTTTTAGTTGTGATAGATATCATTACTGAACCAAAATGCCTCATCAGCACTGGTGTTGAAGGAGATGAAGTAAACAATGAAGAAGATGTTTTAAAGGCATTAGCAAAGAGAGATAAGCCTGCAGTGGTTGTAGGAATAGCTGGGAAGTACAGATCAGGAAAGTCATACTTGATGAACAGATTGGCAGGAAAAAAAGGTATTAAGCTTTGTTTATGTACCAGTTGATCGGATTAACCACTATCTTATATGTATATTAGATTTCATGTTTCATCAAATTGTTCTGCTGTATCCTTAAAAGGTTATGATTTGTAAAAATGTGTTTACCTTTTTTTCATTTCAAGGCGGATTTTCTCTTGAATCCACTATTCGGTCCCACACAAAAGGGATATGGATTTGGGTCATGGATCACCCCAAAAAACCTAATCAAGATCTTATTCTTCTGGACACAGAGGGTCTTGGAGATGTTGAAAAGGTGAAAAAGAATGGATTTTTTTCTTTAAAAAGCTAGTTTTAGAATACTGCATGATACTTATGTTTCCTTGTTCGTGAAGTTGAAGGAAATATCACTTTTAGATGCCTCAGTATATAACACGTTTATGTTTTTAGAGCAATGAGGATCATGACAGCTGGATTTTTTGTCTGACATTACTCTTAAGCAGTACCTTGATATTCAATGTCATGGGAGTTTTGGATAAAGCAAATATTGACATGCTGAAATATCCTTTTAACAAATTGCTTTTCGCTACATTGCACACGAATAAAAGCTGTTCTTCAATACATAATAAATACCAATATCAAATGTATAATTCAAATTTTCCAGGATAGATCAGTAAAATAGTAAACATAACAAGATAATTATATTCATAGGATCAAAATGTTAGACATGAATAATACATGTAATGGTAAAAAGATCCAAATGAATTGCAAGATTATCTTCGGAATGATAAAGAAAATGTATATTTTCCTTAACAAACCCACCCTTATTATAGAGCTTTCTAAAAGAATAAAAACGAAAGATGAAAGAAGACAGGGGGAAGACCTGGATTTCGATGCATACTGTCCAAACTTTGTAATGGTCCATAGAGACTTTACTCAAGAATTAAAAATAGATGGAAAAGAATTGACTCCTGATGGATATTTAGACCATTGCTTGAAAGTCAAACCTAGCGACAAAGACAAAAAGGTAAAACAATCCTCACAACTTGCTAATAAAATGTTGAGAAAAGCAATTGATTTCAAATTTTATATATAGTTTTACGCCATCAGCACATTTAAACTTGATGCCAGAATTAAGGTCAATTTAAAGTTTATAAATGACAGACATATCGCACTAAACACAGGGTATTTCTTTTCTAGAAAACAGTAAATTATATTATAACCACGATCACTTTACTTAGACAGTTTTGGTATGTAAATACATTGAAGCTACAGGTCTCATCATTTGTATATCCTTATACAAATTATTTGGGTCAAGAAAGGGCCATGATATTGATCTTGTTAGGTATTACCCCCGATTAAAGGTACACAAAACCCTTGGTATTCTTCACAAAGCCTGATTTAATTAGTCACCAAATGCTTGTAGAAGACCATGCACTTCTTTATTGCAGTGAGCATAGAGCATAAATCCATTGCCAACTGATAATGTATAGAAATATAGTACAACATTGACCAATGTTCTGAAGATAATAATGTTATATTGTAGTAGTAATTGTACTACTATACATGTATTTCTAAAAAGATTTAAAGAAAGGTTTTGTTTAGGTTCTCAGCTGTAAGATGTCCAAAACCTTTAACTGTTTAAAGGTGCTGATAAAATAAAGTTACTTGTGTTATGTGCAATCAGTCCCTTTTTTTATGAACACTTGTCACCTTCAAAATCCTCAAAGAATCATTGGTATCTGTATATCTCATCATAAAGACTTTGAGAAGATTTCATCAAGAACAATACTTAATTGGTACTGATATAATACATCCATTCTATCACAGGTCAGTAAAGCAAAACTGCATGTCCGCAAGTATTTTAAAAGAAGAAGCTGTTATGTCTTTGGACCACCAGCTGGCAGAAAGAAAATACCAATTCTAGAAACTCTACCTGATGATCAAATTGAAGAAGATTTTGTTGACGAATCAGCAAGACTGATCAATTTTATATTGAATGAATGTGATGTAAAATCCCTTCAAAATAGCAAACCAGTTAATGGGAGAAGTAAGATTTTACAATTTTGTCTTGAGGTAGCCCTATACCTCTGTATGAATCTCCATCTGAATAATGAGATCTTTAACGCCTTTTTTGATTTTACAAGTGTAAAATCAATAACAAGAATTTAGTGATTGAGAGAATATCCTTGATGTGTTTTTAGATAATATTTCTTTTCTAGACTACAACCATTTAAAAAAAAAATATTCCCTATAATTACCACACTTTTTCACAACTTATACAGCAAATCAAAGTTAAAGTCCCAAAGTTTTTCAATGTAAACTATTCTAAAGTCTTTCTAGAAATGAACACTACTTCTTTTAGAAACGTATTGCTTATAATTCATTTTGATGATGGGTTTTCTTTTATATTAAAAGTATAAAAAAGACCATGGATTTTTTCAAAAAAAAATATAGGACTACAACATCGGTGTTACCACTGAAAATGTACGTCGGGACTGTGGATGTGGAAAGCCTTGAAACATGTCGATAATGGGACATGATTTATAGATATATTTTTTACTGATTCCAGTACTTGCCAAAATGGTGAGGATATACATCGAAAGCATTAAAAGAGGAGATGTCCCATGCATTGAAGGAGCAGTAGATATCATTGCTATTGAAGAAGATCAAAGGGTTATAGATGAGGCTATCAAGATATTTCAAGACAGGGTAAAAGAAATACAACTACCAAAGGAAGAGAATGATATGCAAGAAACAGTAGGGCATGCAAGGAAAAGTGCATTGGAACACTTTGGAAAACATGTGATCAGAGATCAGAATGACAAAATGGTGAAAAGATTCATGGTATAGATAGTTTATTGGACTATTGTCATTTTTCTTAATAAAAAATATATAAACATCCACCCTCCTCCACCGATTTGGTTTATATCTAAGCTATGAATACATTTCAAGATGAATCAAAAAACTATTTCCAGTAGAATAATCAATTTCAAAATTAAAGGACTATCTTTATTTTTATTTACCAACATTTTCTTACTTTGTAGGCTTCACTTGAATATGAAATAGGTATATTGAGGGAAGAGAATATGAAAATATCAGAAGAAAATTGTAAAGCAGTCTTAGAAGAACTAAATAAAAGCATTGAGTCAAAAGTAAAAAGCAACTCATATTTCAAAATAGGTGGACATTCGGAGTACGTAAAAGATGAGAGAGAATTAGAAAGAAAATATAAGCTTGAAAAGGGACTTGGGGAGATGGTAGGTACACAGACTTTGTCCTAGTTAATTACATTTTACAGCGAAATTTATTCATACCTTACTTATTAGGTAGTGCACCAGAGTTCTGACCTGAATAGATAATAGTTGCTGATGTCACCAATCGTAAATGTATTTTGTTCTATTTTTTTCTTGAAAATTAAACGGATCTGATGATTGCCCACTCCCCCTGCATTCTGCTTCTTCTAATAATCAATTGCTATAAATTCCAGAAATTACAAGCCCTAACAGAATTCCTCAATTCAAAAGAACTCCTTGCTAACACGATTAAGAAGATTGATGAAAGCGAACGTATGTATTTGGTTAGCAGTTATATCTAATTACATTTAACCAAACCTTTTGATTTTAAGAGAACAGGCAAGATTGGTATGATTGTTGACTAATATTTATTTTAATTCAAAATCAAATATATTTACATAGACTAGTAAACTCAGATATACTAACGGAAACTGGTAAATCATATCTCAAAGGATTGTTAAATCATTAAAGTGAGAACAATTTATATATTACTTTCAGAAAAAAAAATTGCTTCCTTAACTTAGAAAATGTTGATCCTAGTTTAAATAAAGAAGATTAATCACTTGCAATTTACTAAAACGTAAGGAAATTGAATCTGGTTTCAGAAGCAGCAAGTCAGCTCGCTAAAGACAAGGATGAACTTAAAGAGGCAGTGAGGGAAACAGGAAAGATAATAGAAAAAATGCAAGAGAATATGGACAGAACCCTGAAAAATACTGAAAATGAGCAGTGTCTAATGACCATGGCTCATAGTGAGGAACTAGAAAAGATGAAACAACAAATGAAAGCACTTGAAAAAGAAAGAGATAGGAAAATCCAAGAGATTCAAGAAGAAATGCTTCAACAACAGAAAATGAAGGATGAAAAGGTTTTAATCGGTGATCTCCAAAGATCACTAAAAGAAAGTTTGCAAAGGGATGAAGCAAGGCAAGAAGCCCTTAATGATATGAGAGAGGTAGAAATAAGCAAGCAAGAGATAGAGGGATTAAAACAGCCAGCAGCCCAACTCCAAAAAGAGAAAGACCAACTGGATAAGGAGTTTGAAAAAGAAAAAGAGAAAAAGAATAGTTTTTGCAGCTTGATGTAAGTTCAGCTGTGCTCAATGTTATAAAACTTTCTGAATCACAATAGTGGTAAAGCTTTTCAGTTGACAAATAAAAGGTAAAGGTGATTTTTCCTACGTGTAGATACATTAGTTACTACTTTTATATATTGGAAATACAGTGTAGAAACTAAGTGTTTTATTCAAAGAAAAATATGTGTTGGGTCCTAATATCATATAGCACTTCCAATAAGCCTTAATGAAAAAATAGAAACAAATTAAAACTTACTTGAAAAATGGTGATGGATATTATATATGCCTGTTTTAATTTTTTTAGCACCTTCTCTCTTGACTTTCTTCCCTTCACTTTAATTCGTGCCCACAGAATTAATATATTTCTTTTGCCATTGTATTTCTGTATAGTGTAGTCTGTGCAATGTTAAGAAAATGTACAACCCCTGAAGAAAGCAGGCATCTACATTATGGTTGATCAAAGCCTTTGCGACTATTTTGAATTTTCCTTTTTGTCATCATGGCGTTATTTTAATAGTACAGTCCTGGAAAAAAAGAATGACCTAATTTAGTAAATTTAGAATAAAGTTTGGAAAAAATGACATAGAAAGTAAGGCATTTTCCATAATTGTTATGTTTCATTGGTGACTGCATTACCTTTTTTATGAATGTAAAGTCTAAAAAGCCCTGGCTTAAATATCTTTTTTGAAATCACTATAATAATGTTAAAATGAATAGTGTACAAAATAGATAATGCTAGCCATTTTTCATGATGTGAGGAATATGAGGAATGAGGAAGGTCTCACAGGTATCATCATCTACTTTTGACAGGGCAGTGAATACTCAACACATCAAGAAACACTGATGTTAAATAAATCTTGCCTCAAATAGGTTTGTGCTGCATAAGAATCATATATCTGAAAAGATGTGTGTTTCTTTCAAAATGAAGACCTACGTCCATTGGTGTTGATATAGTAAATACTATTGAAAAATAAGAATATGAATTGAAACAAAATCTTGGGAAAAATACATAGCTGATTATTCTTGATGTTTAACCAACACAACAATCATTCTTATTATATTCTACGCTACGTTCTAATGTGTGCAGAGAATAAATCGGAAACAATATCTTACTAATAGGCCAAGTGTATATGTACCCACTAGCCTTTAGGTCAAGCTCATGACCTATGACTGAAGGACAAACACAAAGATGATGACATTTTAGATTTGAGAGTTAGTATTAGATCAAACCTGTAAGAGAGTAGAGGAATAAAATATTGAAGTTAAATAAAACAGAACTGTGCTGCTATTTTGTGTTATGAGATTTTGACTATAACATATTATCATGCTCATAACAAATATGATAACGTTATTCATCAGTGATAACGTTCTAGTTATACTACAGCCTTAAAATAAAGGTAAAAAACAATCACATTATTTGCTTTGCATGTCAAAACATCCACTTGAAGATATACTTCAGAAATACATAAACGTCTTTTAATATGTCCCATATCATTGATTCTACTTAGGATAAAGTGAAATAATAATCAATCTATTGATACAAGTATCTCCGCAGCATCATAACAGTTGATATCTATACCTACCATAAACAACCTTTATAGAATAATGAATTTCCCCCTTATCTCTTTATTTGCATTTTACATGTACAAGTTAAAAATTTAAAATTAATGGACTATAAGTATGTACATGGATAGATAGTGATGATTATTGTGAAAAACGAACACAAAGGTTAGTATTATGCAGGTATATGCAAATGATATCACTACTGACAATATCAGTATCTTGGTACATGTATACATTATTCATAAATTGATTTTTTTTCAAAGAAAGAAAGCTTACACACACACCATACTTGTATTATCATTGTATTGGCAAGTGCGTCGACTAAATGACTAACAACCCCCCCCCCCCCCCCCCGGCACACTTAGAACAGAAAAATGTACAGCTTTTGGTGTACTGTTTGCTGGATGCTATTGATCCATCCAGTCAGATCAAAGAGATAATGAAGTATTATAGCTTTGATAGATAAATGACATACCACCTCTCTTCAAATTAAAGTATTTAAAAATTTGAGAAGCCCGCCCTTTCAGATTTTAGTACAACCTATACCAAACATGTGATGCCTTAAAGGGACTGCACCTAGTTCTAGTATAAATTATAGGGTATATCTTACTTTATGGCAGTGAAAAAAGATAGTTCTAGTGAGTATACAGCCCCAAAGTATCAGAGAATACCTATCAACATCATGTAATTTCTGAAACCCCATCGACTTGACTAGACACACTATCCCTAGAAATAAAGAAAAAAAATCACAAAATTCACAGAAATCTCACAATTAATTTATAACCCCCTTAATTTTCAAGATATTGAAATACAAAAATAATCTTGATCTAGACCATGTGTTTATATCTTCAAAATTATGATTTCATTTATTTCTGTTCTTTATGGAGGGCGCCTATTCAGCTTAGCTTGTCTTACATGGGACCCTGGAAAAATGTCACCAATAAAAAATATTACAATTGTTAGCCATTTTTTAAAAAGGTCAAAGTTATGTCAATAATTGTTCTTTTAAACTAGATAAGACGCTCAATCTAATTCAAAACTGAAATACATTTTATTGCTTTAAGCCTTTTTCTTACTTCGAACCTTGAACTTAGTTTGCAAGCAAGGTTTTATAGTATGCTTGTGACTAGACACACTATCATATACACGAACTTCCATAGTATACATGTACATGTAATGTTAAACTGTATTACACTTATAGTTGCCTTGACCTTTCTTGCATAACGACCTTTAACCTATACCCTGTAAGCAGTCAGGTATCTGCAAATCGCCATTTTGGGTTTTATACGTGAATGGGATAAATAGTCTATGGAGAAAAACTCTCATGACACTCCAATTATAGCATTAAGATGAGCAATTCGGGGAACGGAAAACCAGGTAAGTATTAAATAAAAGGAAATAATCAATTTACTTAAGGATTTAAGCAGCCTTTTGCATGTAGAGCTGTATATTAGTCCAAAGTTGAACTGTATGATAAAGTATATGAATGTATTTTATAGGCACGTATATATGGAAATTAAAGTGAAAGTGAAAGTGAAAGTGAAAATTAAGCAAATATAACGCACCCACCTGCTTTAGGTTTGCTTGTTGTCTATGTTCAATTAAAGTAGAGCTGGAGTGGGGTTTATTTAAGTGCCCTTGGGGCTATCTGCTAGAACTAGGATCTGGTGACGTTTTAATCGGGGAATGAGTTGTAATCAAACTCGATCGTTTTTAACTGCTAGATTCCGTATACACACACGGCATAGCTGCAAGGATCGAGCTTCGATTTAATGGTTAGATAGTGAAAAGTTAATCTAATATGGACAGGATCAGTTATTTAGTCTTCAGGACACTTACGGGAATTCTATACAACCCAGTAGACATGCCCAGTTGGGCCTCAGTTGGGACCCGACTGACATTGTTTACAGGGAAATGTTAACACATATATTTGTTGAATACAACCCTGTTAAAATGGAACTTTTTGGGAATAGCTTACAAAGGGCCTTGTCTCCTACCCGTAGCATTAAAACCAATAAGATTTAACACGGCATTTTTGTGTCCCCACAGTTGTAGAGGAACCATCATCTTCTGAAGGTATGGGCGATGTTGATGCAACGAATCAGACCACAGAGGTATAACATGAATTCATTCTAAATCAATAAAATTTATTGACAATTGAATAATGATGATTTATAGATAAGGGAAGGGAATCTGAACCCACTTATAGAAGACCTCTCTTTTCCATCATGTATGGACATTTTTTATCCACATCATTTATTTTGTATTTATGTAAAAGTATATAGCCAGTGCTAATCCTTTCAATCTCGTGGATAATGTCAATATTTCTTACTCTGGTATATATACAAATATATTCATATGTATAAGACTTTTGTTTATATGTAAATATGGTAATATCTAGTTATTGTTTGTTTATGTCATGTATATCTACATGTGGTTTGTGTATAGAATAGCCCATTAAAGGCGAGCCTATCTGCTATCTGAAATAACAATGAATAAAACTAATTTCCTTCAAACTGTGACGATACGCCCTTGCTCTCAAACGAAATGTTAAAAATATTTTATTCTATCATTTTTAAAAAGGTCCTAGGGCAAGGTGTACGATCAAAAAATGAACTTGGAGCAGCAGACTGCTCTATCATCGGTAAGGATTCGGTACAGAGGCTAATGCATGGCATAGGTGAGGTTCTTGTTATACTACTGACATCAAATACAACATCTCACACAATTTGTGAGAAAAATGCGTTAAATTCCCTTCTATCATATTATGCACTTACACAAGTAGAAAGGAGCACATTCAATGTTAAAGACAAAACTACACTTTTGAATAAAAGTTAATTGTACAATAAATTCTCATTTGTCATATAATCATATTGAAATTAAAAATGTCTGGTGACCAAAAGGTGTGTTTAGATTTTATAAAAGTAGAATCATTTTCAACTTTCTTTATCCTATTTCATTTCAGAGAAAGATTTTGAAAGTGTAAGTATAATCCTCCCTTATCATGATAATGAATGTATTGATGAATTGATACATTTGCAAATAAATGCCTTGCTACTAAAGAACTTAAAAACCCTAAAGATTGTTTGTTTAATTTTAAATGTTAGTAGATATTGTTTTATCGTCTCTACAAAATAAAAACACATTTGTGAGTAACAGTGTGTGATCTGTATGTAAACATTTTACTTCAGGGTTGCAGATAAAGACTTGTGAGAATAACAAGGCTTAAATTGTGCCATTTTCTATATCTTTTAGATGCATTCTACGAGACGAACAGCCAAGGAGGAGCAATCAAAAGGCAGAAATGTAAGTTAATTAATAATAATAAGCTTTATCAAACGAAAAGCAACCCTAGGGTTGAACTGTGATGCCAACATTAATAAAAGTTTTCTTGTAATACAATTACAAATAAATGCCTTGCTACGTAAGAACTTAAAAACTCTAAAGATTGTTTGTGGCGTGTATGATCTGGCATATGATTTGATATTTATAGAGGGGGATCTTCTCCATACCAAGCACATTTGTTGTATAATCTAGACGTATTGTCGCAGGGAGTGGGAGAGGGAGAAATCCTTATGATTTTTTTGATAAAACGCATTGTTTTATTTGACACTTTTTTTTTGTTTTTTTATCAATGTCTTCCCTCAGTGCTAAAGAAATATTTTAATCACTTAGCACTAAAAATGATTTGAAAAAACTGTCGAATTTTTGCCAATGACAGGTCATCATGGTGCACCTTTCGTCATAATATATAGAATTAGAGGTGCATATGCGAAAGCTAAATAGCCAACGTAAATATGCAAGATTATCATTATCAGTATCTATTCAGCCTCCACAAGAGCAGATGAAACTCATGACCAGACAGCCAGAAGCATTAGGTTTTCAACCTTCAGTTCACAAGACACAAACACGTATGTTTTTCTACTCTCAATTGAAAAGAAAACAATCATTTTTTGTTAAACCTTACATAAATATACAAATGATTCATCAATGGGCATTCTTATGAGCTAATCAAAGTTAATATTTTGATTTACAATTTCATTTTAGTATTTCTTTTTGTATCATTAAGATATGCCCATGCCTGGTACAACAGTGATAGATATCACTACCAAACCAAAATGTCTCGTCAGCACTGGTGGTGAAGGAGATCAGGTCAATAGTGAAGAAGACGTTTTAATGGCTTTAGCACAGAGGGATAAGCCTGCAGTGGTTATAGGAATAGCTGGGAAGTACAGATCAGGAAAATCATACTTGATGAATAGATTGGCAGGGAAAAAAGGTATTAAGCCATGTTTACACTAGTTGACTGTTATTATCCACTATTTTATGCATATTTTTATGTTCCATCATAATGTGTAAAAGAATAAATGTAACACTTTATATTGTGTGTTACTTTTCTTTATTTCAAGGTGGATTCTCTCTTGGATCAACTATTCAGTCCCACACCAAAGGAATCTGGGTTTGGGTCATGGATCATCCTACGAGGCCTGATCTAGACCTCATTCTTCTGGACACGGAGGGTCTTGGGGATGTTGAAAAGGTAAACTATGTGGGAATTGTACTTAAAAGGGCTAATTCTAGAAGAGTGTGTTAAACTTATAAATGCTCCCTTGTTCGAGATTCAATGTTATGTTAATTGGTTGGCCTTGAATAAAACGTTTATATTTTCAGAGCAATGATAATCATGACAACTGGATATTTTGCCTGACATTACTTCTTAGCAGTACCCTGGTATTCAATGTCATGGGTGTTCTTGATAAATCAAATATTGACATGCTGAAATATCCTTTTGTTAAATTGCTATAAGCTATATCACTCAATCATTCATTACAAATTACCACTTTTTAATCAACTACTTTGGAAATTCAAATAAAATGAGAATGTATATATGTGTCCTTGACAAGACCACCCTTATCATAGAGCTATCTAAAAGAATAAAAACAAAAGAAGGTAGAGAAGAGGGGGAAGATTTGGATTTCGATGCCTATTGTCCAAACTTTGTAATGGCACACAGGGACTTCACTGCAGATTTGGAAGCAAATGGAAAAGAATTGACTCCTAATGAATACTTAGAACATTGCTTGAAACTCCGGCCTGGTGGTGAAGATAATAAGGTACAGGGTACAATTTTTGTCAGATAATTTTTGTTTGTTAAACAGTATGTATATACCTTGCACAATGTGTGCAAATAAATGATGATAAAGTATTCAACATATCAAACTGTTTTTTGTAAGTAAAAAGTAGCCTTACAGTGTAAAAGTTAAATGGCTTGTTTCGAAATGTAATACTAATAGACCAAAAAATATATTTTTCAATTTAGTTACCCTTGCCTTTATATAATAATTACAAGTCTACAATATGCATTCTTAATAACACTGCTATACTTGTCTGTGTCGTTTGTTTAAAACGTGTACAGTATTTAATTTTCAATGTAGAATTTATTTTTGGTAACAATGAAATGAATAGCAGTTTGATTATCATTAGTGCTATTAGTTGTGAAGGCTGCTGTCCCATTCTACATTTTGATTATCATAGTTTAAGTTTGCTATCCTTATGATGAATTCATTCATTCAATCATTGGGTGTCGTCTCCTAGAAAGAGGTTTATTCCAATGGACCGCCACTTCCTTCTGTCCCTGGCTTTGTTGGTACAGTAGTAGTAGACTCGGCTTGATAATCTCAGTAAATCATCTATCCACCTTCCTCTAGGCCTCCTTCTTGAATAATTATGTAATATAAAATAATTAAAAGGTACGCCTAAAAAATATGTGGTTTGAAACCTACATATTTCAAGTCATCAAGGACTCTCATCAGGGTTTATTTTAAAAGAAAAAATTTCTATAAGTAAAATTGTTTCATTACAGGTCAATGATGCAAGGCTACATATTCGCAAATATTTCAAAAGAAGAGCATGTTTTGTTTTTGGTCAACCAGCTATAGGAAAAAAGATGAGAAAATTAGAAAGTTTACCTGAAAACGAAATTGATGAAGATTTTGTGGAAGAATCAACAAGATTTATTAATTTCATTTATAATGCATGTGATGCAAAATCTCTTCATAATGGCAAACCAGTTAATGGGAGAAGTAGGATCATTTTTTGAATTAGGCAGACATAGACTTTTTATAAAAATAAATCACCCATTATATCTTTGGAACAGATTACTTACGATAATATTGTACAAAACTTTTAGAAGTAAACTCGGTCTGCACATTTTCATTCCCTCTTGTTTCAATATAAAAGGAACCTTTAGAATCTGGGAATAACATGAGCACATTACAAATATTATTTTTAACACTGTTAAACCCTTTTTTTTTCTCGCTCCTAAGTTTTCGTTTTTGTTCTCTTCACACCCTGTATTTTATATTTACACAGTTTGAATAAGAAAAAAACCGTTTTATCCAATTGATGGGGTAGAAATATTATTACATTTAATCGAGCAGGCATTATTATAGAATGTTTGCTTAATTTTAGTACTTGCACAGATGCTTAGGATCTTTGTTGAAAGCATCAAAAGAGGCGATGTCCCATGCATTGAAGGAGCAATAAATGCCATTGCTATTGAAGAAGATCAAAGAATTATAGAGCAGGCTATCAAGATCTTTAATGATTATGTTGAAAAGATCACTCTACCAAAAGAATTAAATGAGTTAGAAGACATAGTAAGAGTTGCAAGAAAACTTGCTATGGAACACTTTGAAAAAAATGTAATCAGAGATCAAGATGAGGAACTACATAAACGATTTATGGTAAGGATTGGCAGTGGATTTTATGTATAATTTAAACCTTTTCACTCACTATCATCCCATCCCCCACCCTCTTCTTATTTAATAGAAACAAGATTTTAAAATATTCCACTTCCTCTACTTTGCAGGGACAACTTGAAAACCTCATGAGTGAATTGACAGCAACGAATATGGAAATATCAAAAGTAAAATGCAGGGAACTCATTGAGAAACTTGCCAATGTGATCGAATTAAAACTGCAAAACAATTGGTATTTCAAAGTGGGTGGACATTTGGAGTACTTGGCTGATGAGGAAAAATTGAAAAGAGAATATTTGCTGGAAAAGGGACTCGGGGAAATGGTATGCATTGTTATATGTTTAGTTATTTTTTATTCAAATGTCCTCTTAGCAAAACAGTGTGGCTCCTTTATCTTATTAGCTGATTGTTATTGACTGTAGATAAAAGTACAATATTTACAAAATGAATTCCAACGTTTTGACCTTGCCTCATATCGTTACTCTCTTGAAAGGTACTCAATAAATAAGTCCCTAATTAAGAACTATCACATATTAATCAACATGGTATTATACCTATATTGCAGAGTTAAAGTTTTGTTCGATTTTCTGCAGTACAGGCTTAACACCCTGATGATACAAAGAAACAAAAACTGAATTCGCAATTGATCAGGGAGCTGGGATCTTGAAATATATATATAATTGTGTATATATATTATTTACATATTTATGTTTCACTACTAGTACTATTTTTATAACTTTGTAGGAACTTTAATCTTATTCACCAAAAGCTCTAAGGTATTAGACCCATGAACCGGTCAGGAAATTGTTTGAGACCTTGACACTACTTGTATGTTTCTAAAAATACACATTCGCTAGACATTTAGGACCTTTGAATTATTCGGGAGAAGTGCTGAGGTCTCAAACCAAGTCTATGGCTTATCATTTTTTGTATATATACATTTCAGAAACTACCAGTTCTACAAGAATTCTTGAAACCAAAAGAGCTCCTTGTCAACATGATTAAGAAATTTGATGAAGACTTGTTCGAAAGCCAACGTATGTATTATGTTCTTTATAGAATTACCTCGAAATAAGATATTATTCTGAAATATTTCCATTCCAAATTACTTAGTTTGTAGTTAATGCTTAGGATCTTTGTTGATCGACAATTTATTTTTTCAAATTCCATTGCCTTGTAGACAAATTTAGCCACAAAATCAAGTGAGTGTTTGTGGGCTAATAACATTAAAAAATCTTTCTTTTTTTTTTGTTAGAAAAAGAGAAATAAATAGAGGTTTTTTTTATATAAAATGTATTTATACTTTCTCCCAAAGAAAGGAGCCCCTCTCACCTTTGTAAGATGTAAAAAGCTAAGAAGGTCATATTGACTTTGGAATGGTAAACTTAAGAAACAGTCAGCTGGGCCAATGTTTTGAAACCCAAAAATGGGGGAACAAAATTTATAAATGTTGAATTGCCTAGAAAAAAATGAATGTTTGCCATTTACAAAAAAATCATAATAATTGACTTAAACCTGTTATTTGATTTTAGAAAAAGCAAGCCAGCTCTCTAAAGAAAATCGCGAACTTGAATTTAAAGCTATGAAAACAGAGCATAAAATGGAGAAATTGGAAATGAGCATGGAATCCAAGCTCCAATTGGCTGACAATAACATGCTTATGACAACCATGGCACACAGTGTTGAAATGGAAGAGATGAAACAAAAAATGATAGCACTTAAAGAAGAACAAGATAGAAAAATCCAAGAGGAAATTGAGGAAAAGCTTCATCAAGAAAAACTAAAAAATGCACAGCGTTTAATTGAAGATTATGAAAAGGCATTGATAAATAGATTGCAAAGGGATGATGAAAGGCAAGATGTCCTTGATGTTATGAGAGAAGCCGAAATCAACAAGTTACTTAAAGAATTGAGAAAAGAGCAAGCAGATCAACTTCAAGAGGAAAAAGACCGTCTTCAACGTGAGTATAAGAAACTGAAAAAAGAGAGGGAAGGAAAGTTTGAAAAGAACAAAGGGAGGTGTAGTTTGATGTGATCTGTGAAATTGCATGTATTCTCTGTAAGTGACCAAGTCTGCAAGAGGAGAAAGAAAACTATAAGATGTAGTTCAGTGACACAGTCTTTTATAAGGCAATTTAATAAACTGCTATTTCTATAAAAAAAAAAATATAAAAAAAAGCTATTTTCTTTTTAACTTTTATTGATAGCCCTATGCTTTTTGTTTCTAACAGCGCCTTTGAATGAAAACTGATATGTAAAGGGGCTATATAAATCCTTTGTATTATTGTTATTACTCTCAAAGTAATGGATGTTGAAATATTGTTAAAATAAAATAATAAGTTGATGCTTCAACATTAGTGTGAACAATGTATGTGTCCTTCTGAAAAATACTATGGGGGTAGAATTATGGCGATAATGCTTTTAAATTCTGTTAAAGAGTTGTGATTGGGAGATTTTTTTATAGTGATCCTTCTCAAGTTCACTTGATTTTTTAACCAACTCATTAATATTGTAAATCCAATAGAAACTATTGTGAACCAGGAGAACATCTTAACTAAATACATCATAATATAGTTAGTAAGAGATTCCATCCCTCATCTTCAGCTATAAGTTAACACTGTATGATATAGATTCAAACAGAATAATCCCATATGTATCTTTTTATTTCAACAAGAGTTACATTTCACTCTCTCTTCTATGTGTACATTATTCATAGTCAAACTAGGGTATGATATAATTGTATATTGACCACATAAATATTTGAACATTAGTAATAATGGCCATTTATAATTGTATACTTTTTGAAAAGAATTTATTTGTATTTGATTTCTATATAAACTCCAATAAAGATTATGGAAAAGATTCAACCTCTCAAATCTGTATTATTATAAATGTCAGATCTGTGTGCAAAAAAACAATTATTGTATTTCATGTCAAAACCAAGTTAAATAAAAACTGATGCTTTTGCTCTAATACACAAGGATTTGCGCATATGTTAACTAAGTGCTAGAAGCCCCTTCTAACTGACTAAGTGTTTAGATTTCCAGCACAAATCATAAACAATACATCATTCTTAACACCATATAAAATAAACATCCATCACTGGTTCATATAGCAGTCCATTCTAAGCAAAAATTAAATGGACCAAAAATCTCAGTAAAGGGGCCTGATGGTCTCTGAGTTTTAATTTTGATATACATTGGTGTATGTCTATAATTATAATTTTCAAAGTGTATCTAAGATGCCCATAAGCAAGAAATATACTTTTTTACCATCATGTTTTGTTGAAAGTAATATTTGGACATATATAAAATGGTCCAAAACAACAAGGCCAACTTAAGTAAATTGACATTTTATAATTCAATGGTTTGACATAATCATAGTCATAGATAGTGTTTCTATACTTTCAATTGTTCTGATGTTATAAAAGATATTGTCTTTTGTAAGATGCTCTGATACGATTCTATGAAGCTACCTGGTTTCAAATGTGTAAACGACTTCTGTAGGAAAGTATTTTCTAACTTTTGAGTCCTTCATATAAACGGTTCTGTGGGTTTTCATACATCTGAAATAAAGAAAATTAAAATTGAAAGATGATATACATTTCATGAATGATACTTTTTATTTCATAGATAAAAGAAAAAAGTGAAAGCTCTGTTTACATTTTCAATTTTTCTTGCAAGGATTTTGCCTTGATTGTAAAGCCAAAACAGGTGAACATGCTGCAATGCTAATAGGTTAAAAAGTTAATCATTTTAAATATAACTATTTGTCAGTAGACTTCTAAAATTAAACCAACTGTGCTTAAAAGAATAGCAACTAAAAATAATTACAATTTAACAATGTAAATGGGGCTTTAGTTTCCAAAGAGCTTTGTCAAATGTTTGAAAGATAGAAAACCCTAATACACCTCAGTGATAAGAACATGGGTTTTACATGGTTGCAAAATACTGATAATTTATTTTCCATTTCTGTTGTAAAGCATGACCCCCCTACCTCAATAGTCCTTTCATCTAGTCCTTCATAGACAGGACTTTTGTTGTTGTCTGGTATACTTCCTGGATCGTTTTCATATATGGGTGTCTGGTTACTCATGGTGTCTTTGTTTTGCTGTTCTTGCGGGTCATTGTTCACAATCTGTCTTCTTTGAATCAGAAACTGAACCAAATTGGCAACAAGGGACACAATCAGCAAGGTCAGGATTATAGCAAATGCGACCTTGAAATCTAATAATAAGACAATAATTCATATCTTTTTTTAAAAATCTACACTTTTCTGTGTATTTATCTACTTAAAACATTATTTTACAAATAAGCAAAAGACTTATTAGCAAATATGCTATTGGTTCTAAGATCAATTATGTAATACAAAATATATTCAACTTAGAACAAACTTTTTTAGATAATTTGTTATATGGTATGAGGTAAGAAACAATAATTTATGGTCCAAAGTTGAATAATTTTTTCTAAAAGCAAAAGACTTATTGTTTAGTAAAAATTCCCAATCTTTATGCTATGAATCATGTCGTAAAATAATGCTATGTTGTTTTAGTGAATGGTTTAATGGTACATATTTGATTTTACCTGAGCCAGCAGTCTGAATTGTATTTTCAGCATTTTCTCTTAACGCTCCTGTTGTAGTTGCTGTAACTCTCCATGGACTAGTTGGTGTTGTTTCTCTTGATGTTGTTTGTTTTGTACCTTTGGGTGTAGTTTCTTGTTTTGTGGTTGTTGGTGCTGTAGTTGTTGGTGGTGTAGTTTTGGGTGTTGTTTGTGTTGTAGTAGTTCCAGGTGTTGTAGTTGCTGGTGTTGTAGTTGTTTCTGAAAAGGTAAAAGGTACTTTCAAGAAACAATTTCATTGATTATGATATTATATTAATCCCAGAACACAAAACAATCCCAATTCATTTTTTTAACAAATGAATACTTATTAAAGTTTGTTTCAGCAATCAATCAAGCATGACTGCTATGTGATATAACAAACTAAAGAAGTTTTTTCTTGATTTCAAAATTTAAGAGATATATGGATTTTGCATAATGGCGTTGATAAATGACTTTATGAATCATTACTTTAGCTGCAATCATTTTTCTTGTGTTCTTATCCATTTTGAAAAAAATAATGCTTCAACTGCTATTATAAGGAATGCTCCTGGACTTGCAGTGATGCCTTTAAATACAAAGCATTGTTATTGTACTGCAGCTGAAATATACTGTGGATATACTATGACATGCTTTATTACGATTGAAAAAAAATAGTATCTAAAATATACCCCTATCTTTTGTCCTGAATGTAGATACATACGAATCCCATCCATGATCCCTTACACCCCACCCCTCTCTGTATGGTCGTATCCAGAATTCATATGCTGTGTTTGGTTGTAACCCTGACATATTAGCTGTTTGATATTCTTGCCCTTTGACATGTGGAAGTCTTTCCAATCCAAATATGGTTTGTCCATTTCTTCTGTAGACAACATCATAGTTGTAATGCCCTTCCCCTCCATCAGGCACACCACTGTATTGCTTCCATTTAATGGCCACAGAATATGCAGTCTGGGATGGAGACTCTATTGGACCTATGCTATCTGGCTCCTCTTAAGAAAAAAGGGTTTTCAGAAAGCTTTGATTTATTCAGATTAAAACTTCCATTAATCACATTTCTTGTATAATGTGTAAATGTAAAAAAAAAGGAGTAGATTAAAGGTTTCTATACCAAGTTACCACCCTCTGATCTACAAGCAAGCATTTTACCGCTAAACTAAGAGGTCTGGACCATTAAGGCTGGTCAGTAAAGGCATACAGTTTTACATCAGTATAGGAATCAAGGCTATAAAATGCAAATCTGAATACTTTACATTCATATAAAGACTTTACCTTTCCATTGTCTCTTTCAATCAATTTTATTCAATGAAACCGTTTTGCAAACCAATGCAATCCCTACGATTATGCTCAATGATGTCCATATAGCAATGTGCCTTAAAAAAGTTAGGCGCCTGAACGAAACACCCATAATCTTTAAGTTCAGAAAAAAAAAAACATTCATAGACTTGAGTGGGCATGATATTCAGCATAGGCACCACCTCAATGTGCAACCTTAATTTGCCGGTATTCCATTATTGTATCCTACTTACTAAGTTCAGTTTTACAATGTTCCTCAATGAACCACTTTTTGCATCCATTTGGACATTTTCCTGTGATGTCATCACAAGGATCCGCATTAGTGCATTCCCCACAATATTCTGCGCAGGTGGGACCATATCTACCGTTATTACAGTCTGAAAAAAACCAACAGAACGCAAATTAATTATTATTCTAGAAAATTCCTGAAGTGTGTGTGTGTTACATGAGAGGGTGTGTGTGTGTGTTTCACTAGTTATGTGCTTTCATATGAACCTTTAAAAGTGATTGTTTTGTGTGGATCAAGGCAATTCATAAATGAAAAAGTACTTACTTAAATATTTGTACCCTTCCACCACCACTTCACAAAGGTGCATATAGCCACCTGCCTTTATTTGTATTCTAACATACTGTCCTATCATCATTTGCCCACAAGTAACAGTAGCATTGCCTGCTTGGGGGACTGTACCTGGATAGTATCCACATTCTGCATGTTTGAATATACGCTCATATGATTCAGAACCTGAGTAACTCAGGTTATTACCTACATGCACAGTGAAATTACTGAGCCTGGTATCTGTAAGATTGAAAAATGTCTTAGTGGATAAGACAGTAGCAGATGAGTTTTGATATTTATGTTTTAAAATAAATGACTCTCCCCTGCTTTATTTTCGTGATTGCTTACCTCTAAGACTTACGAAAACAATGAAAAGAAAGCATATACTTACATGCTGCATACATATTGAAGACTGTGACATTTATCACAACATGTGGGGACCCAAGGTCAACATACCAATAAGTAGGGTTGGAGGATGTGTGTGAGCATTGTTGATTCTTGTCTCCTCCTTCATAATCTTCAAACCTTCTTCCATCAACAGCAAGACCTGAGTGTCTTCCATTATACACACCACTTTGATCTGTGCTTTTCCCTCTTGCAACATTACCTATGATAAATTATACTTTGAAAACTGATCATCGTGCTATTTTCATTATATGCAATATAAAGGATTAATCTTTTGGGAGATTGTCATGACTAGCAACATGATAATTAAGGTTCATGCAAATTCATCTAATCGATCAGGTATACTTCTATAAAAAAAAATACATCCATATTAATAATTTTGACAAGATCAGACTTTATGGGAATTTTGACAATGCTGATGGTGTATAGGTTAAACCGAAATTGTGACTCAAAAAAAGTGAACCTCATAAAAATATTTGTAACATTTTCCCTTTTTCACAGAATTTGATTTTTATTGCTCTGATTTAACAAGTTTGAATGCGATAATATGTGTAAAAAATGTCATTAAAATCCAAAGATTTGCTAAAAATTCTATGACGCGTTATAAATATTTCTCCAAATGTACACTATCGAGTTGCAAGCAATTTGTCTATTACATCTACACACGCCTTGTTCTCGATTTATCTAACCTTTGTTGTAATGCCTTCTTTTAACTGGTCAATTTTTTTTATACACGCAATCTTTCAGATATCTCATCAATTAGGAGGCGGGGGGGGGGTGGGGGGTAGGTC